>JAEQBH010006842.1:0-94467 GCA_016808115.1 Tetrastigma voinierianum
TATGTGATAGAGTATCCCATACTTTTGGTCTCACGATTGAATCCTTTGAAATATCTTTTGTGAGGCCTATCTTGGTAGCGAGCTCATGAATGTGGCTGCTATTGGCGAGTTTGATGTCGATATGTTGGAGATTAGTAAAGGGAAGCATTGTTTTAGATCATTTAGCTTCTTTTCCGATTCGATGATGGACCTGTGATGATTTTCTGATGAGCATATTGTTTTGATAACTAGTCTTGCGAAGGATATGGCGGTTAATACTTTGATGGTCTTGCCAATCGGTTGGGGTTTGGCGCGGTATCTATTGATATCACTTCGGGGTGATCATATTCCCATATCGATCCGGTTGGCATTCTCACGATCATCCATCTTCGATTGATGAATAATATAGTTGAGTATGAGGCTTGCGATCTGAAGCCTAAGAAGAAGCGCACTTGATCTTGGAGTTAGACGGTTGAATCCGCGGGGATTCCAACGGTTGTCGGCCGGACTAAAGGTATTTAGAGGACTCAAGATGAGAAGCTGAAGCCATACCATGCTTACTTGGATTTATTGGTTGATAGGTTTGATGAACTGAGATATATACATCTTCCTAGAGAAGAGAATAAGTTTGTTGATGCATTAGCCACCTTCGCTTCTGTAATTGAGATTCCTACGGGAGTGACTGTGTGACCATTGTTGATTGAGACTAGGTCTACACCAGCTTACTATTGTTTGATTAGAGATATTGAGGACATGATATTTAACAGTTTCTATCATGCGACGCATACCTAGAGTCAGCCTCCGCCAAGGATAGAAGATTATTGAGACATTTAGCCGCCAGATTTGTTGTTTGTGGGGATGCACTGTATAGGAGATCGCCCGATGGCCTGTTGTTATTATGTCTAGACCATGCCTCTGCATATCGAGTGATGAGAGAGGTTCATGCAGGAGTCTATGGCCCACACATGGGAGGTCATATGCTAATGCGTGATATCATGAGTACTGGCTACTTTTGGTTGACCATGAAGACAGATTATTGCTAGTTTGTATAGAGATGTCCGGAGTGTCAGATGCATAGAGACTTGATACACGTGCCACCTTATGAGTTGCATGCACTCACATCCCCTTGGCCATTTTCAGTATGGGGTATTGATATTATAGGGAATATGTCGCCCAAGTCTTCCAATGGGCATGAGTACATTTTTGTTGCCATTGACTATTTCACCAAATGGGTAGAAGCTACTCCCTATGCTAGATTGACAGTGCTCAAGGTGGTTTAATTCATCATATCGCACATTATCTTCTAATATGGGGTCCCTTACGGGCTGATTTCTGATAGAGGGGTGCATTTTAGGGGCGAGGTGGACACATTGATTTAGGAGTACGACTTTCAACATCACAGATCGTTTACGTACAGGTCGCAGACTAATGGGGCAGTTGAGGCCATGAATAAGAATATCAAAAGGATTTTGAGAAAGATGGTCGAGACTTCTCGAGATTGGTAAGAGAAGCTCCCTTTCGCATTGTGGGCTTATCGTACATCTTTTCGTACCTCTGTACTCTTTGGTGTATGGTATGGTGGTAGTGCTACTTATTGAGATAGAGATGGGATCTTTGAGAGTAGCACTAGAGTAGAAAATATCCGAGGCTGAGTGGGCCTAGTCTCGTTATGATCAACTTAGCCTTTTGGATGAGAGGAGATTGAGGGCAGTAGATCATGTTCAGGCCTATCAGAGGAAGATGACCCGTGCATTCAGAAAAAGGGTTAAGCCTAGGAGGTTTCAAGAAGGCGACCTAATCTTGAAAGTCCTTAAAGGATTTATCAGCGACTCTAGAGGCAAGTTTATACCGACTTGGAGTGGGCCGTATGTTATTTGAGATTTGACCCGAGATGGAGCATCTTAGCTGACTTACCTAGACGAAAATCGGTTCATGGAGCCAATCAACGTGGATCAGTTGAAGAAGTTTTATGTGTGAGATCAAGGTCAGAGGATAGGTGGCCATCACTTCGAGTAGCCATATTCCCTATTGCACACCTATACATTGTTATATCATACTACTAGCCCTTTAAGCCTCAAACGGTTTATTATGGCCTTTTCTTTATTCATCTTTGCATACGCACCGACCTAGGTTGGGGGCTTGCCTATGTGCTGTATTTATTAATTGGATGCAGCAGGCATTGTGTCATTGCCGTTTGTTCTTTCTTGCGTCATTGCCTGTTTCTTTTCTTCATCAAAAGCCTATTAGTTTCACTTTTGTCTCCTTTTGTGTGCTGATGACTCGCTCTCATTCCAGAGCTACCAATCAGGTTTGTCACACCCTTTGTTCCACCTGTAGGCTTTAATCCGGGATTCTTAGGTTGAGGGGACCATTTAGGATTAGAGGTTTGAGGTTCTTTCGGTTGGACTGTGCTAGTATGGAATTTGGCTTGCTTTAGTTGTTCGAAACAAAATAAAATAAAATTAATAATAATAATAAAAATAAAATAACTAAATAAATAAATAAAATAAAATAAAATAAATGGAAAATTAAAAAAAAAAGTGCTTGTTTGGTATTCGTTGATATACTTGGGATCATCAGAGGTAGTTTTTGGTTTGAGAGATTTCTTTTTCCTCTGAGAATTGGGTGAGAGCATTGTATGATCCTTCTCACCATGGATACGGAGCAGCATTGGGAGTGAGGTTTGGGTTTCTTTGGTATCCTGGATCATTGTCTACATCACCATTCTCATCTTATGGTACTTGCAGCAAATTTGCATCCTCGAGATGAGTGGTTCGTCATCATCACACATTGCTACACTTGTATCCCACCTTGTTTCCCTACTTTCTTCTACATCCCTTTTCATTTTCTTCTATCCTCATTGATCGTCGTCTCGCTTCATGAACGACTTGTCTTTTGGTGTACATCACCTGTTGCTTGGTATTGTTCACTTATGTGTTGGTCGAGTCGCTTTACTCACATGATTCTCTGACATTTGGCATTACGCACACAGGGGTTTGGCATTATCTATTGTGTATTTAGGCCTTTGTTTCCCATCATTTCATTCACCTTTCACCCCTGGCCTACATTACGGTTCGTGTCGTAAGACCACCTTAAGGCCATGAGATCTTGTGTTTTCTTCGACGCATTTTATATGGACAGTTTCCGGCTACTGATTGAGTATAGAATGCCAACAGGTCTCTGTTCTTGGGGAATATCGAGAGTCACATATTTCCTTTCCATTCAGTTTCTTACGTTAGGACCATGATCAGATACAAATGATACAGAGAGTTGGGACCGTGGATAGCGCCTTAGCTTGATGCTTTGACACGTTGTTAACTAATCTTTACACATGACCAAAAACTGACTAATTGTTGAAAACCAAATTGACTATATATGATGAGGTCAGTGTGTGCCAAACTTCTAGTGCTACCACCAAAGACTATTCAGTCCCTGGAAATGGCACCAAAAACTTGTTGAGACCAAAGTAGGATGATCAACTAAACTTTCAACATAGCTACCAAAGACTATTCAGTCCCCAACAATGGCGCCAAAAACTTGTTGACTGATCTTTACACATAGACAAAAAAATGACTAATTGTTGAAAACCAAATTGACTAAATATGATGAGGTCAGTGTGTGCCAAACTTCTGGTGCTACCACTCAGTCCCAAGCAACGGCTCCAAAATCTTGTTGACTGATCTTTACACATAGACCAAAAACTGACTAATTGTTGAAAACCAAATTGACTAAATATGATGAGGTCGATTATTGTGCGAAAGTTACAGTCTTTAACTACAGTGTCGGTCCTCGACACTTGGCACCAAAAACTTGTTGACTGATCTCTTTTAAAAATATGTGTTTGTCCCTATTAGCATAAGAGATCCATTAAAAATTGATTTTGTCTAGATCACTGCAAGTGCATAGGTCATACAAGTAATAAAAGTTGATTTTTAAGTCTGGATATCATTCCCCGAGGATTGATGATAAAACTAAAGATCAATTACCCTATCTACTCAAGATCCTCACTATTTGAACTCCAATGTTTTTAAGGTGTTTTGTTTAAACTACAAGAAAAGTAAAAACTAAATAAAATTCTATGACTACATGTAAAGAATTCAATTAGTTGGATTGGAAAGTTCTCTTGGTAAATTAACACTGGGAAATAGATCAGTGTATAATTATGAATTTCTACATTAGTATATAACATGGTTCAACCATTAGTCTGAAATCTGAACTTGTCAAATATGCAAAGTAGTATGGTTTGGATTTCTTCATGCACCATACATTTCACTAATCATAGATCCATGTTCCTTTTGGAATCATGAGTCTAATAAGTTACTTGTAGAATATAAACATCTTTCTAAGATCTGAGTATTTTTCCTTTCCAATACTTCACACTCAAATCTTAGGACTATAGAATTCTTGCCCACATAAACGGGATATTACGAGCATATAATCTAATTATTTTCCGTCCAACAAATGTAGATTCACACTATACTCATGATTAGATCTATGCTAACATAGGATCAATATCCATAATTAGATTCTTGAAACATGTTGATTAATTATTGATACATCATCCAACTATCCTCACACCATGAGTAAGTTAGTGATCTATCAAAGTGATCTTTCAAAGTGATCTTTCAAAGTTCAGTGGTTCCATAATATTAGTCTATCATACCCCCAAGTAACTGCTTCATACTCTCAGGAATCTCCATCTCTACGTCACTCAGAGGGCTTCCTGGAAATCAGAGCAAGATACATTCCTTTGCTAGGTACACGCTACTAATATTCTAAACAAATAGCTTCAATAGCTTCCAGATCAATACCAATTAAATAAATCCAAAATTTTGAACTATGACCGTCTTTCAAGTTGAGCAAAAAATAATAATCAACATCAATCCATTCCCAGATGGAGCTCAGTCTTTCAAAATTGGGTTACAAATTGACTAACTTATTAGGTAAATTCACTAAAATTGCAAACGAACTGAAATAGATGGACTCTAGAAAATTGCCAAATTCAATAAATCATACAGTAATAAAAACATAATTTTACAGAGAACCTAGCTCGAAACTTCACACCAGATTACTATTCAATCCCAAAAAGAACTAAGTAAAACGCTAAGCTAAGAACGAAATAAAAGAAAAGAAAAAAAAAGAAAAAAAATTAATATACAAAGAGTCTCTAGCTACCCAGAAGTTCCTGGTTTGGTGGAAGCTACGCACAGTACCCTAAAAACTTCTATTTATAGATTTTCAAATGATAGGCCACACTTGAGGCACAGTTGTGGATCCCAAAATTTCTTGATTAATCACTTTGTCGCAACATAGATTTTATCTCTGTTCCCGAGCTCTTGTCGTGTCTTACAATTTTCTGTCGCGACATGATTTTGTGCTTTCTTCTTGAATTCTGTCATGATAAACTTTGATATTGTCGCGACAGAGTGTTTATGTCTCAATCTTGTTCTTGTCGCGACAGGATTCTCTTGTGTCGTGACATTTCTTAGTTGCCTTGCCCGGCTTAGACACGAATAGTATGCGACATAAAGTTATTTGTCACAACCGATTTTTTCTTCTTAGCTCTTAAACTTTGTCGTGACATTCTTTGCTTTTGTCATGACAAAGTTTCTCTATGTTGCATGCTGCTGTTGTTACGATAGACCTCTTCTTTGTCACAACATAGTCTTCCTTGATCTTTGTCGTTTGTTGCAACTTTGAAAACTTTGTCGCAATAGAGTTGTCTTGACTGATCTCAGTTCTCTTCCATTTTTTGTCACGACAGAGATTTCTGCCTTCAGTTCTTTATTTTGTCGCAACATAAGTTTTAGTGTCGCAACATCTTTCTTATAATTATTCTCAACTTCTGTCATGACAATAGCTGTCTGTGTCGCGACAGAGTTCACTTTAACCTCATGTTGTGTTTGTCACGACATAAAACTTCTCTATCACAACAAGGTTTTCTTGTCTCCCATTGTTGACTCTGAATGTTGTGTCACGACAAAGTTTTCTTCTGTCACGACATATACTCTGCCTTGGTCTTGTCATAAGCTGGAATGTCTGTCGCAACATAGAAAACTTTGTCCTAGGCACTTTGTCCAGACTTGTTTCATTGTTTTTCCATTTTTTATCGCGACAGAGTTGTCTTTTGTCGCAACAAAGTTCTTTTGATATCTTCAAGTCTTTATGTTGCGACAGAGATTTGATATGTCGCAACGTAGTTCCACTGCCATTTACTTGATCAATGTCATGACAGAGTAAGGAATGTCGCGACATTCTTCTTCATGAATTTCTCTAGCTATGTCGCGACTTAAGAATTCTTTGTCACGACAAAAATCAGTTAGTTTATCTCAAATTATATCGTGACATTCTTCCTTTGTAGCTTGAGCACAGCTTGATCCTTGTTGCGACATAACTTCTACTAGTTCTATTGGGATTTTGTTGCGACATTCTGAAACTATGTCATGACAGAGAATTCTTCCTTGGCCAATATTTATGCTTTTCTTGTTGGAATTGTCTCTTTTGCATTTAAAACTTGCAAAACAGAAAGTGGGTGAATATTCCATAATTTAGCATTAAAATGAATCATAACCTTCTAAAAATATGCCAGAAAAATGGATTAAAAATAGATGAGTTTAGGACTCATCAAACGTTCACACTAGGGTATACCCCCATCCTTGCATGTTAGCTTTAGCTCTTACACATGTACACAATCAGTCCGTTTCGCCTAAAGACGTTTTGGGCATCAAAGTTTGAGTAAGCCCCGTATTCAGCTTGGTTTCTTCATACAATAGAGAGCTTTTAGGCGTAGGGATCGGATTCATATTGACCCGACAGGGGATGTGCATACTAGGGCATTCCCCCGTTCATTGTCTGTTCACTTTCGCGTAAACGATTGGGTTATCGTGATGTATTTAAGGGTTTCATCGAGATATTTGAGTTTCGGTCTTGCATCTGGGCATTTTGATTAGTTGTTGGTGGATATTGGATATTATGGATTAGTGAGGAGGGCTTTTCCTCATGAATGAATGTTTGTAATATTTCCAGCTTTGTGACTTTCACTTTATGTGCATTGGTGGGTTTTTGACATGGTATTAATGCTTTAGATTGGGGCATAACCCCTTCTTTGTACCTTTTGACACGTTCGTGAGTTGTCATACTTGAGCATTCCCTTCATTCATGGTGTTTTTTTTTTTTTTTACTCTGCGATTTGTTTTGTTTCGGGTTCTCCGACATCGTGCCCTGATTCGATCCCTTTTTTTTTTGTTTCGGGTTCTTTGGCATCGTGCTCGGATTCTATCCCTTCTTTTGTTTCGGGTTCTCCAGCATCGTGCCCGGATTCGATCCTTTTTTATTTTGGGTTCTCCAACATCGTGCCCATATTCGATCCCTTTTTATTTCGGGTTCTCCGGAATTGTGCCCGGATTCGATCCCTTCCTTTTGTTTCGGGTTCTCCGGCTTCGATCCTTTCTTTTGTTTCGGGTTCTCTGGCATCATTCCCAAATTCGATTCTTTTTTTTGTTTCGGGTTCTCCGACATCACAGCCCTGATCTGATCCCTTCTTTTGCTTATCCGGCATTGTGCTCACTTATCCTCTTTATTTCGGGTTCTCCGACATCGTGCTCTGATTCTATCCTTTCTTTGCTCGGTTCTGCATGATGCCCAGATTCGATCCCTCTTTTGTTTCGTGCCCTCCGATATCATGCCCGGATTCGATCCTTCTGCCGCCTCCGCATCGCGCTCGGATTCGAACCCTTATTTCGGGGGTCTCCCAGATGGCGCCGCATTCGATCCCTTCTTTTGTTTTGGGTTCCCCGGCATTGTGCCCAGATTCGATCCCTTCTTTTGTTTCGGGTTCTCCGCACGCCCGATTCCACGCTTTTTTATTTGCGTTTCCAAAGATCGCAATGATTCATCCTTTTTTTAACTTCTCGGGTTCTCCAAAGACGTGTTCGGATTTCATTATCTTTTCTAGAATTATATCTGGATTTTCCTTATCTTCCTCGGCATCATGTCCAAACACTGCTTATCTTTTCCGGCATCTCGTCCAGCTTTCTCCTATCTTCACCAACATCGTGTCCAGATCACTCATCTTCCCAGGCATCATGCTCGGGTTTCTCTTAGTTCTTCAGTTGTGGCGACTCACTCGTTAGCCTCAAAGAAGGTGCGGACAAAATTGTTGGTCATCCGGTCTTTTCTACTAGAGTTCATTTCTAATTTCACTTTGGCACTCTCCCGATTCATGATGCGTGGTCAGAGCCCATGGTGGTTCTAATCTGAACAACATATAACCTCAACACCATCACACAAAGATAGTCACTACAGGTACAATGTTCTTAGATCATTCAAAGATTGGCTTTATGGGAATGGCTAATGCTAAAGTTACACTGTTGATTATAATTAGGATATTGGGATTGGATAAAAAGAGTGGGTTTTGGTAGTTAAATCAGAACTAAAGTAGAAGTAAATACAGGAAAAGAATCTACTGTGGCTATTAGGGTCACCAATGGGGTTCCTAGGCAACTGAGGGTTCTCGGTCTTTCTCTGCATTGGGGAGAGAACACAGGTACTCCTGACCGGATTTTGGTTTAAATGATAAAACTAATCCATTATCAACTATCCTTTGAAATGGATTCAATGTCCATTGCTCTCACGCTTAAAAACCCGTCTCCTCGAGCTCCAATGGCTCATAAATGATAACTCAATCAATATCACAGATCTAGCAATAAGTATCCAATGAGCCATGTGCTTACCATATACCAACCATTCATGCAGAATGAAGGATCAAAAACCTAAATTTGAAGGGAGAGAACATCAATGAAAGAGAATAAATACGCGGAAACATGAGGCTCCTGCTGCCACAGTTCCCTTGCCTAAAGGCCTCTCCTCTGAAGGAAGGAGGGAGTTTAGCTGCTCATCCTTTGAGTTGTCATCCTCAGGGGTGTTTGGATAGCAAGAAAATGAGAGAAAATGAAGAGAAAAACTAGAGCTTGTTCGACAAGCCTCCCAAAATTGTATTGAAAGATTTTCAAGATCCTTATACAATGTCGCCGGGATTATCTACTACCAAACCATACAAATTCACCAAAAAATAAACAAAGTGTGGAACTTGCCAGGACAAAAAAAGGGAAGAAATCAACAAATGAGGAACAAAAGTCAACAAAATTCACAGGTTAAAATTCATACCAGCACGCAGAACTCCTTGCAAAATTCGCATGGCTCGTCGCTTCTCCATGCTTCATTATGTTTTCGTCAGTGAATCCCCTAAGTTCCAATTGATTTCTCCATGCTCGAGCTACATCCTTATCTTCAATATTTATAGCCTGTGAAAACTACAAAAACTGCTATAAAATTTATCATAAGCATTGCTAGGTCATCAACGTGTCAATTGGGTCAATTTGGTTAATCACTACGCAAAAAGTGCTCAAAACTTGAACTTTTAAGAGTATGAAACAACACTATTTAGGTAGTAATCAACTTCGCACCCACGATTCACTCTACTAAAGAGGAGCATATTTGGAGACCCTCAATTTTGTCTCTCAACACTTGCATTTATCCCATGGGTGTCACACTTACCCATCATTCTCATATGGCACCGTTAGGGCCCTTTTAGATGTAGTCGGTGATTCGTGCCACAATAGGTGCCTGGAATCAACAATATTTATATCCTAAATTCCTCCTACTGTCGTAGCAAAGCTACTGTAGTATAGTGGTTCTAGGTCTGATCAAAGATGAGCTTTCTTGCACAAATGACTAATGTGCAGCGCCAAAATGGTGAATCAAATTTGGATTTTCAGGTTTTGTAAAAACAGGGGGTTAGTTGTTTGGTGTGCTGAAATTAAATAAGAAAAAAATGTAAAAATAGAACCCCTTGGAAGTGTCTGCCACCTGGTTTAGGTTTTAAGGCAACCAACATGTCCTGGTCTTTTTCCTCAAGACAGGAGGATGACATATAGTCATTTGAACTGGATCTTCATTTACTTTAAAACTAAACCCTATGATTTTCCCTTTGAAAACAGCATTTATTGAACACGCTCCCAGACAAAGGAAAACGTGCCTCCCTGATCTACCTCACAGTGATAAATAGAAAGCAACTAATGAATCTCAGTGGATTTAGCAATAAGCATCCATTGAACCCTAAAAGATTGCCAAATATTGATCAAAGAAGGCACATCAAAGGAGTTCTAACCTAGAGTGAGAAATAGGAACATACATGAAAATAAATGCCTACGTTAAAAAAACAGAGGACCGTCAGCTAATTTCAACTTAGCCATCACCTCTTCAAGGAGAAGATCACTAACCATCCCTCTGAGTTGTCATCCTCAGAGGAGTGTTTGGCAGCCGAGAAAGGGGAAAGGAAATGAAAGAAAATGGAGAAAGGAAGTTGCAGGGAAACTGCCGCTCTCTATTGCCGACGTGAAGTTAAGTGAGTTGATTGTTATGTACAAACTGAGACTTATATATGCTCAGAGTCAAGGGAAATTACAAAAGCAACCAAAATCATAAGGTATTACTAAGGTTAAAATAGAAAAACCAAAATTGTAGCAAAACAACAAATGCGTGTGAAATGCAGTGAGAACGGTCGAGGATGAAAATTCGCTATTGCGATCGCTCACTCGTTGGCTACCGTTCCATCGGGTTTCCGTCATACTATTCCATTTCTTCTTGCTTTGATATTCTTCATTCCCTGGCCATAAATTGATAGAAAAACCATATGAAATTGATGGAAATCAACCCGACTTTGTTATGATTGGATTGACACGACGATTTGGCTTCTAATTCCTGCAAAAACTACAAAACAAATTTCTAATGCGATCAAGGGCCAATAGAACTTTGTAACATGTCAATCGGGTCAATTAATTAGTACACAAAATACCAAAACCTATTGCAACAGTGGTCTAAACAGACTCGGGGCACTAATCATACCCCCCAACCTACACATTGCTAGTCCCTTAGCAATGCAAGAAGAAAATAATAAAAAAAAACATATAAAACTATAACAAAATTATGTTACAAGGTTGCAGTTCAAAAAGGTTTTGAAGAAGTAATGCCTAACCCTAAGTAAGAATCATCCAAGCCTTGTCCAATAACTATCTTGAGAGAATGAATGCCATACAAAATTGAGTATCAAAAGAGCCTTCATCTCGGTGAATCAACCAGAAACTTCCACCAAAATCTAAGTGTTTGTTTGATCGCCAACAATAAACTGGTCGAATCCATCTCCCCCAACCTAGCTATTGTCACAACCTAGCATGCTAATCCAACCTAAATAGATCAGACCCACCTTTATTCCACAATTCATTTTGTGTTGGTAGGTGCAATGCCGAGAATCGACCTCACCAAAGTCCATGTAACGGGATCTACCGATGACTCCCCAACCAATTAAGGCCAGGCACTAAGTCCTCGAGTGATCTTCGACCACTAACTTTCCGTGTTTCACCCCGGACTCCGAATGATTTCAAAGCTCCAGCACCTACAACTTGCTAAACTTCACCTATCCATCCATGTACGAAAGCATCAAGTCGGTGGCTCCTAAATCCGCCTGGCTTAGGGCGACTGCCTTTTAAAGGCTTTCACATACCCTCTGACCGCACTAGTTTCAAGGCAAAGCTGTACTTCTTTTTCTTCTTTTTCATTTTTCTTTTTCTTGGGAAGACACATTGGCTTATACATGGGGTCCCAACCTATTACAAGTGGTCAACGAAACTAGGGTAGGTTTTACAATGTTTAGGAGGTAGGCAGTTTTTCAGCCTATTGTTGAAAACCGATGTGCACTGTGTGTGGTTAGCTAAAGGTGGAATAAAAAGGTTAAATACAACAAGAATTCAACTAATCATCCACTTAACTAGGCATGGCATCACTCTAACATCAATAGGATTAGACAAAGTTTCAATTTTCCAACTTGGGTGTGTTAGGCAAACCACAAAAAGGGTGCAATTTTTGAAAAATTAAGTTGTATAGTATATCGCCACAGGGTGAGACAACCAAAGAAGCCACTCGAACATCACAAAATGGGCTTTGCCTAATATAAAACAAATAAATGCCACTTCCTCTAACTTTCCCCCAACCAAATGTCACATCAGTTCGTGAATGGGTCTTGGATTGGAGTTAGAGAAGCAGCGTTACTCTCTTGATGATATGTGCTCGCTTTTTGGATAGAGACTTCATAAGCTTTCCATCGACAATCTTATTCACCTCGCTTGGGCTTCAAATAAAACAAGTTAGAGAAGAAAAGAGAGGAAAAAGTGATCAGCTTGAGAATTTTGAAAATTACACCTTCATAATAATTTCAAAATGTTCTTTATGGATATATTTGACTGCTAATTTTTCTTAAGCTTTACAACTATTCAAAATTGGCAAACAAAACAAGGTTATGAACAAAACAAAAATCAGGAGGCGTAATGGTAAGTGTGTCATGGAAATTTTGCAAACATGCGTATATTTGAAAAATAAATAAAATATTTTGAAGACAAATTTTTTTTTTTTATATATATAAAAATAAAATAATATAGAGAGAGTATAGTATATATATATATATTCACAATATATATATATATATTCACAAAAGGACGAAATAGTGGACAGTGCATAACAAGGCACTATTGCACATAAAATTCATTAACTATTGCAATTTGTAAACTCCGCGAAAATTCAGTTGCGAAACTTTCTCGGGTGAGCCCCGCCGTTACTTGACCAAAACTCGCAAAATAAACACATAAAAGTTAAGAAAATTCTTCAAAAATAAAATTAATCTAAAAACAAAGATTAACTAAAAATTAAAGCAAATCTAAGAAGAAAAATTAATGAAATCAAAATAAAAGAAACTAAAATAAGGCAAGAGAAATGAAAACAAAAGGTGGGGGAGACTGAGCCTCCCCAAACCAGTTTTTCAACCCTTTGGAGGCTGTGGGAACTGGTGGAGCTCAAAAATGCCGAGGTTCGGGTGCTCCATGTCCGAACCCGCACCCGAACCATCCACTATGCCATGCAATGTGAGTGGCTGCCAATGTTTTTGATGTAGTGGCAAAAGTTTGGACTGTGGCCACTAGCTTCTTAAGGTTTTGGCAGGCGCGCGATGGAGTGCGGGCTCTATGGTGGGTGCTTTAGGTGCTGTATGTGGTGCAAGTGTAAAGTGTGGATGTCGACCGCAAAGTGGGTTGTTTTGGGTCAAGGGCACTTGGATCCCAAATTTATGGGGATTGGGTGAAGGGTGCCTTGGTGCCTTCCCCTACTCCCTTTCTCCCGCTCTCTCCCTTAGTCGCACTGTATAACGCTCCTCCACCATGGTGTCACTTAGGTACACTTCCTCCGAATTCTCTCTTCCTCTAAATGAACATGTCATCAAGTGAGCCTGAAACAGTCTTCCAGTTGTTTAATTTATGGAACATGTCATTCTGTAGCCTATTCCACTTTAGCCCAAAGAGCCTCCACATTATCACTCCTTTGATTCCAAAGCAGTGCATTAATCATCTTCTCGCTCCTCACAAGGTCACCCACTAGCTTCAGAATGTTCGTAATTGCTTCCTTCCATCGGGAGAGGTCGACCGTGGACGCTGGAGGGGTGCATACCGCGGAGGCACCATGGTGGGAGGGTGCACTCACCCATGGATGATTTCTATAGTCCCTCATGGACATATGCTCTACAAAGGAGTAGCGCCCATTCTCTCCGGATCTCTAATCCACCGGAAATTCCTCAAGAAAAACAAGGCAAACACCCAACGACCTGTGGCTAACTTACCGAAAGGTTAGAACTGTGAACTCAAACTAAGATTAACAGACAGGCACGAGAGAAATTTTACCAAGACTTGTGATGAGGATCACAAGCGTTCATCAGGTCATCATTCGCGACTTAGGCACCATCCTCGGGCAATCTACGCCATCGATCGTGCCACAAAGAGGGTGTTCCAATCAATCCATATTTATATCCTGGGCCTTCTCCAACCCGTCGTAGCAAAGCGCACCAGTATAGTGGTTCTAGGTCGAACTCGGGGATGAGTTTTTCGGTACATATGACTCTCAATGCTGAAGGCCAAAATGGTGAATCAATGGATTTTCAAGTTTTGTAAAAACAAAGGTTGCTTGCAGCCGAATTAAAATAAGAAAAACAATGAACCCTGAAGGCGTCGCCACCGGTTTAGGGTTTTAAGGCAACCAACATGTCCCTAGTCTTTACTGTGATTGGGAGATGATATATATCATTTCCCGAATCCAGATCTTCATTTAGCTTTAAAACTAAACCCTTATGATTTTCCTTTGAAAACAGCATTTATTGGAACATTAATGCTCCTGCATGCTGAAAACGTGTCTCTCGATCCACCTTTGCCAAAGATAAATAGAGCTAACTAATGAATCTCAGTGGATCTAGCAATAAGCATCCACTGAACTCTAAAAGATTGCCAAATATTGATCAAAGAAGGCACATCAAAGGAGTTCTAACCTAGAGTGAGAAATAGGAACATACATGAAAATAAATGCCTACGTTAAAAACAGAGGACCGTCAGTTTACCTCAAATCACGCTACAGCCTCTCCTCTTCAAGAGGTGAATGGCCAATCCATCCTCTCAGTTGTCATCCTCGTGAGGAGGTTTCGCAGCCGAGAAAAGGGAAAGAAAATGAAAGAAAATGAGAAAGGAAGCCGCGGGGAAACTACCGCCCTATTGCCGACGTGAAGTTAAGTGAGTTGATTTGCTTTGTACAACCGAGACTTATATATGCTCGGGAGTCATGGAATACAAAAGCAACCAAAATCATAAGGTATTACAAGGGTTAAAATAGGAAAAAACCAAAAATTGTAGCAAAAACAACAAATGCATGAAATGGAGGAGAATAGGGCCGCAGATAAAATTCGCCACTGCACTGCTCCTCACTGGTTGGCTATCGCTCCATCGCTCTCGCCGCCACTATTCCATTTCTTCTTGCTTTGATATTCTTCATTCCCAGCTTGTTGAAATTGATAGAAACCATATGAAATTGATGGAAATCAACCCGAATTTGTTATGATTGGATTGACACGACGATTTGGCTTCCAATTCCCCGTGAAAACTACAAAATGTTTCCTAATGCGATCGTATACAATGAACCCGAACATGTCAATCGGGATAATTATAACAATTAGAGGCAAAAGCGCCAAACCTATTACAAATAGGGTTCAAAATAGCACTTTTTGGGCACTAATCACTGGCCCAGCCTTGGGTGGGCTTGTATGTGGTCATGCGTATGTAGTTCACTTCGTAACGTCATCATGGCTTTTTTTTTCTTTGGGCTATATCGGGCATCGTGCCATAGGAAGTGGGCACCCCCAAGGTTCTAAATTAATCGAGTTTATCGAGAGCATGTCGAATTATAAGCACTTGGGCTTGCCTTCAATCATATCTCCCTCATCCAAACTCGGAATCGTGTACCATTTTTTTCATAGACTCCTTGTTCTCCAAGGAAAATTCTATCGTACTTCAAAAATTTCCAACCGGCTCAACCAACCCCCTCAGTTTCAGCTAGGTAGAATTCATTGAAGCATGTCCACCGAGTAATTTGGGCTTGTTTCGATCATATCTCCCTCATCCGAACTCGAAATCACCATTTCTTTTATTGGATTCCCTAACCAATGAAGAATTCTTTGATAAAATTTAAGAATTTTTTATCAATTAGATTGATCGTCAGGAACCACAAATTTGCCCAACGGATTTCGCTTAAAGTTCATTATTTGAGCAAGTCTTAATTGAAGCACTGAAAGCTATTTTGGTTATATCTCCCTCATCTAAACTCAAAATCGTACTTCCTTTTTTTTTTTTTTTTTTGGGATTCCTTATTCTTCAAGGAACATTATGTGAAATTTTCAACATTTTTCTCAGCCGACTCAACCGCTGGCATAATGTCTAACCGGTCTAATGAGTCAACTTGTCGGGGCTCATTACAGTGGTTTGCTCAAATCCTATGATGCTCGGGCCCATAAGCTCCAAATCGGTCTTGGGCAGTATTTTGGGTCCATTTTGGGCCTTGGTTTGGGTTCCTTATGGCCCACCATGAATCCATATGGATTATTGGTGATGAAGCAAGCTGAAAACTAAAAGGAGTGAACTGACCTCGTGAATGCAAGAGAGATAATGGGGGGTGTGATTTCCAAGGCTGATGGAGGGGATTTTGGTGCTGAAAAGGAAGAGAATCGAGGAGGCTTAGTTTGCTTAGGTGGGGTTCTAGTATAAGAAGCCAGAAGAAGAAGAAATAAAAAAAGAAAATGGAGGTTTTTTTTTTTGTCTTTTTTTTTTGCATTTTATCAAATGTACTCGTCACTTTTTTGTGAGGAGGGATTCTAGTGAGTTTCGGGATTTAGTAGGAAGGTTCGTTAATAGAAGCTCTTCGGGATTCTTGGAAGGAGGTTCTATCATAAGAGGCCTCGAGTGTATGATCTCATTCCTAGGGGCATCTAATGATTTTTGAGTGTGTTTTTCTGAAAAGTGTGATGAAGGAAGAGACTCTGGTTTGGGACACTCTAACTTCTGAGGAAAGACTTCATCTGGCTGATTACTAAGAATGAGGACTCACTACATATCGAGGAAAGCTCTATCGATTGAGTGTCAAGGCATGAAGAGGAAATAAGGTAAGCTCAAGATCCTGACACTTTCTTGTTTGCTATATTCATTCCTGTTCCGAAGCCTTGTCCGAGAATATAGAAAATGTCTTCAAGGTCAGCCTCCCGCATACATTTATTTTGAAGGAGTAATTATCTTCAGGGCATTGCTATTGGTTAGGAAAGCAGGCTCTACAATCCTTTATGTTACCATGAATTCTTGCTTGACTTGATTTTTTCATGAGGCCTTCATGGTCTTCGTTGTCTTGATTGTTTTGAGACCTCCCTGTTTGTCATTCTGAAGTGGAGGCCTGGGCTTTCATGCTCAGGCTCCTGGGGGAAGGCTTACACGTGTGAGCCCATTGTTTAGATTCTTTGGATTTTTTTAACTTCGTGGTCTTAGTTTTAATAAGGTTGGGTGGCCTGGTTTTGCCATCTATATGAACATCTTGGTTTGTTTCAATGACTTCACTCATCCGCTCGTAATCATGCACCGCTTATTTTGTTAGATTCCTATTCATTAAAAGAAATATTTTTATGAAATTTGAGAATTTTTCTCAACCAGTTGAACCAGTTGGGAATCGATTCAATGGAAGTTCTCATTAAGTGTACTCGATGAAACGATCAGATTGTTCGCTGGTTCTTACTCGTCCAGGCTTGAGATTGAGCATCATTTTCTTTATTGGATTCCTTACTCTTTGAGGATTTTTCTGATAGAGTTTCAGAATTTTTATCAATCAGCTGAATTGGTTGGGAACCTACTCAACCTGGGTCGTGCGCATACCTTAGGAAGCCCCCTAATTTAGCACTTTTCAAGCCCGACCCCTTCGAGGCTCAAGCCCATTTGCACTATCGCATTTATGGGCCATTTGGCTCAGTCTCGTTGAGCCTAACTTGAATTAGAGGGAGCGCATGAAGTTAGACACTTGGGGTCAAGTGAGTTTGATCGCGGAATTGCGATCGTGGTTGCTTTAACTGTCATTCGGGGGTGTGGAAAGAAAGAAACATTTGAATACCCTCATTTTCCATTCACTTCCATTTTGAACGCAAACTTTGGTTACTTGATCATGGATGCATGCTATGTCTTGTGTTTATTAACTAACCATATCTACAGCGCATGGCTAGGAACCACAGGTACATGCTTGGGCTTTGGTATTTGCATTTATATACGTACATGGTGTTTGGACTTTGATGTTTGTAGTGCATTTGAGCTTGTTGATTGACGTCTTATGCAGTGCTTGGCTAGGGACCATAGGTATGCACCCATTGTTTTGTTTAGTCGAGTGTTTATGCATGTTGGGGCCATTAAGTAGGTTATGGATTCGCCATCTGCTTAGCCTCGAGTAATCGACGATCTTGACCCATATGTCTCATGTACTCAATTCATGTAGAGATCGAGTTCTGGGCCTAGAGGGGTGCTACCTCACATGAGGTACCTTCCCAATAGGTAACTCCGATCCTAAACCCAAAAATCTAATTTCAGGCACCATTTTTCCCCGACCGAGTCAAAGAGAGGTTTTTGTTCTTACTTCATTTTCCCCATTTTAAAATATATAAAATAAAAAGTAAGTGGAGACTCCAAACAAAACCGTTCCTCACTAGCGACATATTTTCAAAGCTTGAAAATCAACTAATTTTTCTATTAATAGCTAGTCACACGCCCGTGGATCGGTGTGGTCCAGTATGTATACTGAATTGATGTATCATTTCTTAAGATATATTAATTTTAGGACGTAGACTATGAAAATAATTTTTTTAAATATATAAATCATCTATGAATATTAAATTCAATAATAGTAATTGACTATACACATTGTGGGATCCACGCTAATTTCTCTTACTTTGTTTTTCGCTCGAGCATCCCTTTCGAGCGCTTTGACATTTTATGGGTTTATTTCACGACAATAAAAACTCGATCATCGACTAGTTATTTATAAAATCAAAACCTTAATCATTAATATATTAACCAAATCTTCGATTAACCATTTTTTCAATTAATTATATATTGGTTTTCTGTTACCTAAATAATTTTGAGTCTTAATTAACGCTTTCTACCGAGAGGAAGAAGTGGTCTCAAAAGATGATCTCTCTTTTCACCTCCTCAACTTCGTATACCTATTATTTATAGATCTTCCTGTAAGAAAGGTTTTTAGTATACCATATCCAATCATATATCCTTTTTTCACATTTTCACCGACTCTTATCTAAGCAATATATTATTTTGAATCTCAATTATTTGGCCACAGTCACACTATATATATATATATATATATATATATTATTCCCTGTTTCTTAGGCTTCAAGTCAAGGCAAAATTCTAGTTTATTTGCTACTCGTCCAAAGAGATATATGAGAATATTTCATACTAAAAGTAAAGATTATCTAAAATCATATTATAAATTTGATATTAATCTTTCTACAGATAGTGTTATAGTTAGAAATCTAGCATTTGCTCACTCCCCTTGTGGCCAATGCTATTTTTAGTATCTTTTTTTCGCTTGGTTAATCGAACTACGGGTTTTATTTAGTAAACCTAAACCCAAACCAACTGATGCCTTATAAAATAAAAACCAAAACTAAATCTGGGCTGATTTGGTTAACTCATTTTTGGCTCGATTTTGGTTTCATTTTATGGTAACTTCGGTTTCTTAGGTTTTTTGCCCACCCTACTTATATAGATAGCTTTTCTTATTTAGAAAAAGAGTATTTAGAATTTGCATCAAAATCTTTTAAAATCTTTGGCTATAAATATTTCAAAAATAATTATTAATTTTATATATTCTACTTTATTTATAAAATAGTAATAAATATATTAATAAATTTTAGTGGACACAATAATAATAATATATTTATTTATAATAATTTTAAATTTTTATGTAATTATGTTAATGTGTTATACATATATTATATAAATAATTTTCATTTTATCACATTAAAGTTATATCATTATTACACAAACAGTATAATTAAATTATTATTTTTAATATATTAATTAAGATGTTGATTTATATATAAAAACAAGGGATAAAGTATATAAATGCCTTTGATATTTGGCCATATGTATAACTTGACCTTAAACCTTTGAGTCCACTGTTGTATTCTAATCTGTTTGTTCTATAGCTCGAATATGCCTCTTACCATCAAAGAAAGCACGACGAGCAAATCCATTCCCTCTAAATTTACGCTGGTTTTAACCAAGCATGGAAAATTTTGTTAACGTGTAACCCTAACATGCGTTTAGGCATTTCGATAACCCAAATCTCCCTAATTCTATCTAACCCCCAAATATCCTAATTTAGAGATTGGAAAAAACCCTAAGAAAAAGAGTTTATCGAAATTTCCTCAAATCCATAATGATTTTGGGTAAGATTTGGCATTTGCATCCGTAAAGGTGAAAGGGGATTTGTCGATTGTTTGTTTATAACCAAGAATTGCGCCAAAATAACACCAAGTTGATTGCGAAAAAGGCATTTGATTTCAGTTCTTCTGGTGAAGAAAACCAATTGAAATCTTTGGTTTCTAAGAGGCAAGGCAAGTGAATTCCGCTTTGTTTGATTTCAATTCATGTTAGTTGTTATTTGATTTAATCCATTATTGTTTGATTTCAAGCCACATAAGCACAAGACCATTTGCTCCTTCCTCATAATCAGCATCATGGCAACTTCTTCTTGTGAAGCTTAAAGATAAAAATATCTCCTGCGAAGAAATGAGGGGCTGATGAAAGGAGGGAAAATTTTGAGGGAAAGCTTAAGAATAGTTTTTTATTTGGTATGGATTGGGGGAAATGTCGGGAGCTTCAGATTCTACTATGGTTTCACCTTTTAGAATTTGGAGGAATAAATTGGGATTATAGTTTCACCATCTTGAATTTTTGAGGAATAAAACGTGGCACTAAAGGTCAAGCAAACTGAGATTCATATGATCCAATTTTGGGGAAATTTTCTATATATAAAGAGTTTTATCTAATTAGGGTTACACATCAGCAAAATTTTCCACGTTTGGTTGACACGTCAGCATTATTAGACGGTCGTTTGCCCATTGTTAGCTTCGTTGACAACATGGGCATATTTGAGCTACAGAAAAAACGTTAGGACAGCAATAGACTCGAAAAAAGTTTAAGGGTCAAGTTAGACATGTGGTTAAGCATCATGGACCTTTTTGCACCTTATTCATAAAAAAAAAAATTAATACTTAATAGAAATACAATATTAAAAAACAAACGAGTTGATACTTATACATAACTATTATTCAACATTAAATGAAAACAAACAAACAAAAGCCTCCATTTGCATTACTCTCGCAAAGAAATTAAATTCATATTAATTATTTTCTTTTGAATCACTGAAAGTTCCGCAAGATTTCAAAATCTTGGCTTCAAACGCTGAACAAATTGAGTATAAGGAAAAAATAGAAAGTAAAAGTTTAAGAAAAATAAAACAAAGAAATTTTAAATTTAATAAATTATTTTGATATATTATTTACTTTATATGTGCCATATAGTTAGAAAATATATAAAATTTTCATTAATTTTAATTATATTTTGTTTTTTTTAATTGTAATCAAATATGATTAAAAAAATTAACAATTTTCCTTTGAGGAACATAACCCATTAAAAACCTTTTCTTTTGCTTTCACTAAATAAATGATTTTTTTCAATAAAAAATAGTTCGACCGATTCAACACCTAAAGACTTAAAAAAATAAAGTAAGAGATTTGAAAACTAATTTTATTATATAGATACAAACAAAGTTTTATCAGGCAACATATGGGATTTCACTTTCTAACCAAAATAATATTAATTGTAATTCTTGGAATTTAATTTTGGAATCTCAATTTTCTAGCAAACTACCTTTTCAAAAATGTGTTATTATGTTTTAACACTAGGCCTTAAATAATAAATAAATAATTATTTTTAAAAATTACAAATTTCAATATAGCAAAAAAAAAGTACACATATCAATTAGGTCAAGGAGAAAGTAATTACAAGCACAAAAATAAATTTTTGAATGATACCTTAGAGTCAAGGTAGTAACTGTTCTACTGGGACTCGAACTTTGAGACCCCATATGCCCTTATGTTTGTTTTAATGGTGAGTGCTCTATCACTTGAGCTAGAATTGATAGAAAATAAAATATTAAGCAAAATAAATAAATTTAAAAGATAGAAAAGTTAGTAATAAAATAAAAACTGGGACTTCTCTCTCAATCATACGTATTTTTCTAAATTTAATCAAAAGTTAAAATTTTTATTAAATAGATTTACTAAAAATAAAATAAAATAATATATTTTGGACTAATTAATAGGCTTAATAAAATTTAAATTATGTCGAAATTAAAAAAAAATAAACATAACAAATTTATGAATTGATTTTTTTTTTTTAAGCTAAACACTTTAGTTACAATATAAGAAATTGTCCCAATTAGGACTCATGTCAAGGACCCCCTTTCCTATGCCCTTGTCTTTTGAAACGTTAAATGCTCTATCACATGAATTAGACATGATGGGCTTCAACAATTGAATATAGTTTAAAAAGAGTAAACTAGTTTCATGAATTTTTTGATATACAAATACTCAAATCTTGAATAGCGTGATTCTGATGAACGATAAATCAATAAAACAAGTAAACTTTCAATTAGTCTTGTAAAACCCGTGAAAAATTTAAATTTAAATTTTCAAAAAAATGGCAAAATGGTAATTTGTCGAAATAGTCCCGGAGGAAAAAGCTGGGATTTTTCTAGATCTCGGATGATGAAACGAATTTCACCATTGGAATTTTCTCGCCAAATCTAGCACCCCAATCAAATTTCATGAAATTCTGAGATTTTCGGAATTTCACGTTTTTCGAAAAAAAATTGTAGAATCGAGGTATGAGTGACCACGTGGCACTAGGTGGTGGCACTCGCCCTCGCCACGTATGTATCAAGTAGCCGATGAGAAAGACATGTAGGGATGAGTCATCCCACTGTTCGAATATGAAAATGGAAAGGGAAGGCCAAAAAGAAAAAAAAAAGGGCTGCGTGGTGAGAAGGATAAAAAGAAGAGAAGGGAGGAAAGGGAGGAAAGAAAAAAAAAAGCACCAAAGGAGAGGAGGAGGAATCAAAAGGAGGGAAAGCCAGAATGGGAGAGGAGAAAAAAAAAAGGAAGAGAGAAGAAGAAAAGAGAAAGGAAATGAGGAGGGGAACTAGAACCAATGTCGCTCATGGAGTAGAACCGGACGGTAAAGGAACCAGAACTGTGCCACGAGAGGTAGGTTTCCTCCTACTCTGGTTATTTTACACCTAGGGGCCATGTAATGGCCTAGCGGCTCGCCCATTTGGCGCAAATTTAAGATGTGGTTTGCTTATTATCAGGTGACGGTCAAGACCGGAGCCACGGTTTCGACAATCCGAGACCGAACACTATGTTCCTCGACCTAAAATCCTCGAGAAAATGGCAAACTGAGTGCCCAAATTTCCGCACACCCCTGCGACCGGTCGTTGAACTCTGGACGACTATAATCTTTCTCGCCCGAACTGCATTCGCCAAATTTATGGTTGAATGCCACGTGTTGCTGTAAATTGAATAACATGATGAATGTGGAAATTATGTGATATATGTGTGACAAAAATGGAAATAATTTATATGTATGAAATATAATTTATCCTCAAGTGATTAATTTCGACATGTAGTGTAAAAGATATGTCAGATGTGACACGTAGGTGATGTAGGAATGAAATGGCATGCAATGACATTTGCATTGCATTTATGCATGGACATCACGCCGGAAGCGGGTGTGAGCATGGTCGGGTCGACACTGTGTTTGATGTTCGACCATGGTAAATCGAAATTGTGTTTAGTGTTAGATGTATGTCGTGAGGACATGGTAAATCGACACTGTGTTGGTGTTCGATGTATGTCGTGAAGACATGGTTAATCGACATTGTGTTTGGTGTTCGATGGTGTGCTCAGTAAAATGGGACAACATCCAAATTGAGGCTCACGGTTGCATGGCATGAAAAGTATGTGTGTAAATTTAAAGGGGCATAGTCTTGATACCAGCTTGTTACAGCAGCATGGTATCAGAGCTTAGGTTAACGATTATTTAGGAGCTTAGGTGGGGGTATCCACTAGTGTTTTCGGATATTGGCTTGTCATAGTTGAGTATCGAGAGTTAGGTATACAAATACCTAAGATTAGTGTGCATGGGTGTAGAATACGACATTGTGTACATTGATTGCTTTTGTGTTCTAATATGTTCCATGTGAGATGTATTGTGGTTGTGTGAATATATGAATGATAAAATGTGCATAGAAATTGAAGAACACTAGGGCTAGCAAACCTAACCTTAGGGGTTCAGAAAATGAATAAGCATGATTACGTAGGAATGGTTATTTTTTAGCGTTTGGCATTAAGCACCACTAATGTGATAAATGAAAAGAGAGAATCTCAAATTGCTATCTTACCTTGTGTAGATGGCAAGTTGAGGGCGCGAACGTAGAGGTCATCCACCCGGCAAAGAGGGGCTTCCATCACCCGGGCCTCGGCTTTTTATCGCCAGGCACAGGGAGGTGGGATGGTGAGCCGATTTACCACCATTGCATAGACTAGTGCAACTGGCGGTTAGGGAGGGTTAAGTGACCTCCAGAGGTTTAGAGTGCATCATCCTCCTACGTTCAGAGGGGGAGGGGACCTGGTAGTGGCGAACCATTGGTTCCGTTAGGTAGAGAGAGTTTTGGAGGCTATGGAGATTACCTCCGATGTGACATGGATCCGACTAGCAAAGATTCCAAATTTGTGAGGGTGAGTCCTAGGTGTGGTGGGACTGGGTGACGACCTCCAGAAATTTGGAAGCAATGACATGGGGAGATTTTTGAGAGCTCTTCATGACCAAGTTCTTCCCGGCATCCGCTCGGCATGCCAAGGCTCGAGAGTTTCTAGAGTTGAAACAGGGACATGATGAAGAGGAATACGTTAAGGTCTGGCGTAGCAGCACGCTTCGATATTATGTGGCCACGTATATGGCCAAGGTTAGGTACCCGAGGATGGTCTGGAAATTGTCCATCCGCAAGATCAGGATTTCCTATAAGATATAGACTCTATGGTCAGGACAGCTATGACCATAGAGAGGGAGATAGATGACGCACGGAGTATCCGGGATGCGGGTGCCAGTGAGAAAAGAAAGGAGAGTCACTTCTTCTAAATACTGAAAGAAGCAGAGGACTTCGCTCCACGACATTCCAAGACGGTCAGTGGCTATCGTGGCTAGGCAAGGGCGTGGATGCCAATCGTGTGGCCGATGATATGTTTCACTGCTACCAACTCGACATAGGAAGCGGGATTTCTCCCACAAAAGTAGAGAGATCCTAGGATATGGGACACCGCAAATCAGACATTGCGGACAGTAATCATACAATTCGCTCTTCTCACCCCGGTATGGGTCAGAGGAACTAGTTTCAGTCGCAGAGTGCTACGCAAGCACCTTCGGTAACCTAGACAAGCCAAGAGGGGCCAGAGTATGGGTCGAGGCCTGGCGACGTGGCCTGGCTGTGTCGACTCAGAACCCAGGGCGTGTTCACACCATTGCACCACAGACCGAGCCGCAGATCCGTTGATATGCAAGGCACGCTTCTAATCTCACTATTGGACCAGAGTATCATTTAAACTGATGCATAATATTCATTATTGTTGCATCTGTGTGGTAGATTTGGGCTTCTGGAGGCTGAGACCTCCTGAAAATCCGTTGTTTGGGAATTCTCCCCAGGAACTAGTGAGGGCTGACTAGGATACATCGGAACTCGTGAGTTAGAGATCTCTCGGGCCTCTACTCACTGCGGACCAGCTGATCGCGAATGTAACCGAGGTTGATGTCATCCTCAGGATGGACTGATTGACGACACACTAGGTCATCATAAATTATGATAGAATGAGAGTTATTACCTCCACACAGGACAATTATTTGTATATGATCACCCCTGGGAATTTCAAGACGAAATTCTTTTAAGGGAGAAGCGAAAAGCTTAGTGAAAATTTTACATTTAACGAAAAAATGTAACGATAATTTGTCGGAAAAGTCCCGGAGGAAATGAGATTTTTCTAGATCTTGGATGATGAAACAGATTTCACAATAGGAACCGTCTCGCGAAATCTAGCACCCCAGTCAAATTTCATCAAATTTTGAGATTGTCGGAATTTCACGTTTTTCGAAAAATAATTGAGAATCAGTGCAGTGACCATGTGACATACTAAGTGGTAGGAGCACCTTTCACCTGCCACATGGAGTGCAGAAACATGAGAAAGACATGTGGGGATGAATCACTTCCCACAGATATGAAAATGGGCACGAGAAAGACAAGTGGGGATGAGTCATGTAGGGGCTGAAATGGAAAGGGAAGGCCAAAGAAAGAAAAAAGGGGGAGGGAGGGCGCTAAGTGGGAGGAGATAAAAGGAGAGAAGGGAGAAAGAAGAAAAAAAAAAAAAGCCCGAGGAGAGGAGGTGTGTTGGAATCAAAATGAAGCAGAGTAGGAGAGATGACTTAAAAGGAAAAGGAAAGGAGGAAGCCCCAGAGCTCAGTGTGTGAGATGAGTGTGAAACCTTGGGTGGGAACTATGCTACAAGAGGTAGGTTTCCTCTTGTTGATTGTTGTCCATAAAGCCTAAGGGCCACTTAATGGCCTAACGGTTTTGCCCCATTTAAGAATGAATTCCGTATATGTGTTGGTTATTGTTATGTGACGGAGATCAAATCCAGGTTTCACGGGGTTTAATTTGTCTGAGACAGCTTGTGTTAGGACGGTAAAATCAGCTCATACTGGCAAAGAGGATGCACAAATTTCCACACACGCGAATGCGGTACGCATCAACTTGGACGGTCCGCGCTTTCGTCCGAAGACGCTACGCTGTGCGTTCTTAGACTCTATGGAAAGCTCGTTGAGTCTAGAATTTTATAAGATGAAGTTGTCAGCCAAGCCATGAGTTGAACATTGGGCTGGGTTACGGATAGTGAGGAATGATCTGGGTTCTTGTTTCTACATCTGTTTGAACAGTTTAACTATCTTAAATGCTTGGGCATACTTGACAAAAGCGAAATTGTGTGTTGAATGTTTTGTGTGAAATTATTGACACAATGGTCTTCTGGACTAAGTCTAGATTATTTACAGAATAAAAGCATGGCCGGATTTTATGGCGAGAATGGCTAATAATGTGTTATTCTTTGTAAATTGAATCTTATATTGAATGTGTGAAATTATGTGATATATGTGTGATAAAAAATGGAAATAATTATATGTATGAAATATAATTTATCCATAACACTTGACATGTAGTGTAAAAGATATGTTGCATGTGACACGTAGCGTACATGTAGGCATGAAATGGCATGCAATGATTTTGCATTGCATTTATGCACGGGACATCACGTCGAGTCGGGTGTGAGTGTATGGTTGGGGTCGACACTGTGTTTGGTGTTCGATATAAATAAATCAACACTGTCGTTTAGTGTTTGATGTATGTTGGCGAGGCATGGTAGTATGACAATGTGTTGGTGTTCGATGTATGTAAGTGAAGGCTATAAAATTCAATCAAACTGGTATATTTGGTGTTTGATGGTGAGCTCAGTAAAATGGGACAATGTCCAAATTGAGGCTCACGGTTGCATGACATGAAAATTACATGTGTAAATGAGTGAAGCAAGTAAGGATAGACACCCCCTCAAGTGAAAAACCTGGTATATGGTTTAGACATGAAATCGTCGGTGAAAGCCGTAAAATGTTGTATGCCTCGAAGTGACGTCTGCGGTGAACCTGAAATCTGTGTGGCCCTAAAATGCATGACCTACCCAGTACTTGAAGGAAATATGTAGACATTAGAGGTTATCCACTGTGTCTAAATTTCAAAACAAAAAGCTTTTGTTTTGGAAAAAGGGTCAGCGGGGCGATCCTTGGCGATTTCAATACTTGGCATATCGCGTGTTGAGGGTCAGTGGTGAGGACTCGGGATTTGAGTCATGAGGGAGAACTTTGAAAACCATGCATGTAGACGATGGAATTATCTAAATGATATAGGTACTTGGGTAATGTGATTGGGATTGTATGTATTGGCATTGCATGTTGCTCTTAGGTGAGGAGTAGCCTTGACTGGGCTTTGCTCACCCCATCGTGGGACCACCCTTTCGGTCGCGAGAAGCGGCGCTCCTTTGAGGCCGTGTGATACTGAAAAAGGCCGGTTGTGGCCTTGAGTATTTTGTAAAATATATTAGAACAATCTAGTTTTAATATATTTTTGGCATGCTCTAAAAAAGAGTTGTACATCAAACTCTTGTAAAATATGATAAATTTGTATATTTGTAAGAAAAATATCTGAAAGATGAATACAAATATTTCCGTGGGTTGTGAGTTGTCCCATTGGGACTGAGACACACACGGAATATCCACCTGACATGGTGTTGTCTGAGATATCTGAACCCCGGGTTTAGGCGTCCTAAAATCACCCAATGTGGGTTTGGAATATGGTGCATAAATCCTTGACTTTTGGTACATATGTCTGTCTTCCTTTTAAACATTTTTTGAATTGATCATACCTTAACATTTACCAGATCATTAGGTAGAGTCGTATAGTCATTCTTATTTGGATCGGTAGTGCACTCCATTGGCATTGACTGTGAATCCTACTATTCTCGGATTGATGATTCCCCTTTATGCTCTCGATTAGCGTTGCGGTTGAAGGATTCATTAAAATTTATTGTTAACAATTAGCTTTGTAAGATATCCATGTTAAGAGAGGGAACACATGAGTTTTTTCCTTTTTTTTAGAAGTTCGGGCATGAAACATCGGAATGATATTTTACCATTCTAACAATTGTTAATTTCTACAAAAATATGGTTTTTAGTAGGAATTTCAAGTGACTACGCCTCATTAAATGGCATTTATCTTCCTCAGTCTTCCACTATTCCATATGTTTCATCTGGATTATCCCCTCAGGCGGGTTCTAGTCATAATTTTGGTTTTCCCTTCATTGGACAAAAGAGCAATTTGCGACTCTCATATTTCTCAGCAAGTCGTAGACTGGATCCAGAAGAAGGTGATCTCAGTTTGAGGCTAATAGGAGTCTTATCCTTGAAAAATAGCCTCATCCCTTACAAGGAATTGTGGAGTTAAGTTTGGGTGAATAACAAAGAGAGAAAGTGGGAGAGGACCTCCTTGTAATGTTTCGCTGAGGAAGATGAATTACGGATAGCAAAACAGTGGTTTCACAGAAGGAAACGAAAGAAATTGGGAAGATCGAGGTTTTGATCTAGAGCCAGACTATTTACAGTTTTGAGGAGGGTGGCAGGGATGAAATGGAGGGGAGAGGGGTATTAGGAGGAATTAGGTAGACTTAAGGACATTTTGTAAAAAAATGTTTTGGCTTTAAAATATCACGTGTAAAAGTGCTACATCAGCTAAAAAATCGTGTGAAGGTCTTAATGCTCCAGCGTCGTTAACCTTACTGTTTGCTCATTTATAGATTACGATGTGCAGAGTATAAGTGTGTTACGGTGAAAACATTTTGAGTATGATTAGATCCAAAAAAAAAAAGTTTAGGAGTCAAATTGAACATATGACCAAAATACTAGATTCAATGGCATTTATGCACTCACTATGTTTGGCATGTTTAATCTTGTGGTTATACCTTTCTATGATGAATTGAGCACGTTTGGTCTTCCTCATCATAGAAGTACCAACAAGTTCATAAAACTGATTATTTGCTTTCTTTCATTTATTATTCTTTGAACATCAGTTTTGATCTACTTTGATCTTTCTCATCATCCCTTAAAATAATTTCATCTTCCTGCACTTTAATGCTGCTATGACTAATTGCTTTCATCTATTTATCTTTAGTTGAATGTCGGTATCTAAAAAGATGATAATCATGTTAACAAGGTGTAATGAAATATTATTGTTTTTAAACTGAATAATATCGTTTAGCCCTTCCCTGACTCAAATGAAAAAAAAATATGTGATAGGGTTGCAGCAGGTTCACGGCTTGAATCTCTATAAGAATAGATTACTATATAATGTTGTAATATAAATCCTAAAAACATAGTACATGGAAAGTGTTTAAATGTTATGAATCTCTAAAAGATAAGTACTGTGTGTTGTTACTGCAAATCCCTTTTTAAAACATAGCACACATTAAAGGGAGTAGACCTAAATGTTATGAAATATCTTTTGACGTAGGCCCCAGTACATGCAGGCTAATCAATTTTAAGGGTGACTAGCTCTGCATGTGCTTCTATAAGAAAGACAAAGCTTCTCTCTTCCTCGGTTCTCTGCACCTGCACCCTGCCTCTATACTGTCACTTGGTCCCTTATCTTTCAACATAATTTTATCGCAAATAAATGCATATTAAAGGTTATCAAAAAAAAAAGCTTATTAATTTTATATCTCTAGGCAGCACTGTCTGATAAAAGGATACTGATATATTACATAGTCCAAGCAGTGTTTTGGGAGGAGATAGAAGGGTATCTGTGGTCTGTTTGGTGAGCTACTGCAGAAAATGTGGAGGCTTATGAATTGCAGATGGAGGCAATGATCCCTACATCTACAGCACCAACAACTTTGTGGGAAGACAGATATGGAGTTTGATCTGATTATGGAACCCCTGAAGGCAGAGGCTGAAGTCAAAAACCTTTTGGGAAAATTTCTTGAAGTGGTATCAGGTCCAGGCCAACCAGACCTCATCTTTGGATGCAGATGATTATGGGTCCGACTTTATTTTCACTCGCTTTTTATTGGCAAGTTCAAATTTTTTTTGAAAATTTATGATTAACATAATATCATAAAGGTTAGTAATAACCACCAACTTTAGTTCTGTGGATTTGAATCATTTCACAATATTTCTACCCATTAATGTAGTGGATCTTAAAGATAGAAGGAGAGAACAGATGAATGTTGTTTATTGCGACTGTATGTAGACTGATGACTGGCTCAGACTTGATTGGAAGGGGTTGATTTGGGTGTGTTTGATTATATTTTGAAAGTGTTAGATGTAGTGGGAAATAAATACGAATGTCGTGAATTATCACTCTAGTGCACTATCAAACAGCTTTCAAGTATCATAAGTGAGTTTAATCTAAATTTTTAAAGCTTCATCATAAACAATAAATATCGTGAATGATTATTCTACTACATGTCAATGGCTTTTAAGCATTCATAAATTAGTATAATCTATAATTTGTTTTTAAATGAAGTATAATCCATAATTTGTTTTTAAATAGTATATGTCAGTAACAATTAACGGCTCTGTTGATGCTGTTAGAAGATGCAAAAATGATTGGTTTTCAAATAATATAGAGGTAAAAATACAAAAAATTTAATAGTTGAGGGCCAACTTGACATTTTGAGCCATAGTTGAGGGGGCACAAAAATATCCTTTAACTATATATATATATATATATACTCTCTTTCATATATATATATATATATATATATATGATTCTTTATAATTTAAAAAATATTATAATAATTATTTTTGACATTTTCTTATAATTTTCTCATATTTTCCATATTATCCAAAACTTAAGGAAAAATGAGAGTTTCCACAGTATTTTCCATGTCTCTAGCATTTTGAGACCAAACATATAGCCTTTACATTTTCAAAAATACTTTTATTATATAAAATATCAAATAATAATTTCAAAAACTATTTTAAGAAAATTAGATTTCTTTTTGTTTAAATTTGAAATTTAATCCAATATTATTTTCATTTTTGTTTTAAAATATTAAGTGGTTATAAGAAAAAGGTAATGTTATTTTTTGAAGAAAAAGTGAATAATTTTTTTTTAAGACAGAATTAAAAACACAAAGAGTTAAATAATGGAAATTAATATATTTTTTCTCACTATTTGGGTTTTTAGCCCTCTAAAATCTCAAGTTAGCACCAAAGATTAAAGACTCCTTCATTCATGAAAAAGCATGGATGTCTACTTATTACAAAGATGTGGGAAAACTCTACAATATTCCACTCTACGCTAGGGCATTTGCTCCCACTGATTTTGTTTTCCAAAAGACCTTTTGCATCTCTAAAGTTTGGACTCAAGTGCTTTATTCCACCCGTTAAAGTATATAATATTGAATAATTGGGCCACAGCTCATTGACATTATCTTTCCAAAACAAGCCTATGTCCACTGACGCATTAAATCTTGGCTCTGTCATTGCCACACACAATGAACCTACAAGTTGTCAGAGATAAATTATTCTAAATAATTCTATAATATATAAGAGGAGACCTATTCTTAAACTGAACTTTGATACCATATATATATATATATATCATACACTTTTAAAATTGCTTTACTAATCGTGATTCTAGAGTCCTTTTACCTTGTAATAATAGTATATAAATAGATGCTTACTATTATGGTTAATTTACCTTTTGTCTACTTTTAAAGTTGCTCTTCACAAACTCACATTTCATTTGTCAAAATAATAATAATAATAAAGTGGAAATGACTTGCAGTTTTTAAGAGAGAAGGACTTCAAACAAACAATAGCACAAGTGAAGGTTGAGGATAGTAGAAATTACAAAGAATGCCTACTTGACAATGAAAAGGTGCACATTTCTTTGCGACCACTACTTGGAGTGATGGCCATTACTGTAAATGCAGATATTGTTTTTTACTTCCTCCCTTGGTAGATCACTCATCGATACGCTGATCACCTTAATTAAAATCATGTGTGTGTGTATATATATATATAGTCATTTCAACAACAATATTTCTCAATGGAATAAATTTCATGAAATCTGGTCTTAATCTGCCCATTCTGAGGGCATCTAGACCTTTGTCGTTCACGTAGAACTCGTCGAAATTCTTCACTACCTATCGCCATCAGAATTTATATATATTTGAACCTCTAGTCATCATCCTAATTAACTGCTTATCAATGGGCTTGGAGCTTCAGACATGAAAATATATGGTTGATGTACATTGTAGAATGAAGATGGAGGAATTGGGGTTGCACATGTTGAGGGACATAGCACCATGTTTTGTACAACATTGAGCTACATTTGTATGCGTATTCTTGGAGAAGGGCTTGATGGTGGTAGAGATAATGCCTGTGCAAGAGGGCGAAAATGGATCCATGATCGAGGTGGAGTGACAACCATTCCCTCTTGGGGAAAGACTTGGCTTTCAGTATGGCTATTTTAATCATAAGTTCATGTTGAAATCATTTGTCCTTACTACTTGTGCATGTTTCTCTCCATATTAGCATTCCTTTTTCCTTTTAACTTTCCTGAATTAATGCAATATACCATCTATATGATTACCCAAATCCATCAAGGTGGACCGGTGGTTTAATTCACTTTCCTTGTAAGAGAAATTTTGTCCGGTGATATTGTCACTTTCCAGAATTATCTCAAATACGTAAACTATTTATTTCTATTTTTCTTTCATACAAAAATAAGAAGTGAGACTAGATTCCTCTAGGTTTTGCCTTCAAATTCTTCATGGTATGAGACGGGTTTAATCTGTCTCTTCTTCTCCATCTTCATTTATGCAGAAATAGGTCCAGTGTTTGGAATGGCTACCAACTCGCTCGCTATCTTCTAGCCACAGTGGCGACGATTCACTCCTTTTGACAACGTCAAAATCAAAGGAGGAAGACCTTGGTGTGATGTTCTGCGGCTTAGGGTCACTCGAGAGAAACTTGTTGGAAGATTCATGGAAGCTGTGATTGAGCCACGTTAACCACTTGAGAAAGAAGGGCGAGGTAATCATGTAGGCTGCTTAAGATGAGCGATCTGTCGCCACAAATTAGCGACTAGCCCTTTTAACAAGGAGCAAATGGGGTAGCCCGGAAACTACTATCTCTCTTATGTCCATCTGAGTCTAGCGCATCTTCAATCGGGTCCTTGGTTCCGGGACAACTGGCTCACAAAGGTAATTCTTTTAAAGAAAGCGCCTTTATTGTTGGTAAAAACATAAAAAACCTTGGATAGTGGACTGGGAGCATCACGATCTATATAATGATGACAATTTTAATACATAGCCCATCCAAATAATTTAACGATTCGAATAAGAGATGGTTCACTTTCAAGGTTGCGGTATTGGTTGATTTACATGTTATCGAGGATCTTACTCTTCGACTCGAGTTCTCCTTGTTCCTAACTTGGTTGTCTCTTATCAGAGTAGTAAACTCACAAGAAGGAAAAGAGAGGTGTATTACTAATTTTCATCCACTCAGCTGTGAATTTGCGGGGATTTGGATTACAGGAAGGCCGATTAGTAATCTTGAGAGAATGCTCCTGGTTTCTACATCCTTAAAGGGCACCATAATCAAGAACAACCTCAAGTAGTGGTGTGAGTCTTTTCGGCCTCATGTCAAAACAACGATAGTGCAATTATGTTGTGGCACTATCGCTTTACAAGGTCATCTAATGTTATGTATCTCGAAGCATTTATTTCCTTCATTATTTAATAAAAATCAAATCCTTTGAGTGTGAAAATGCGTCAATTAATAAAGCAGGATTCGGTCTCATTTCCCATTCAACCCTATAGAAAAGTACAGTGTCATTTCTCTCAATGATTCATAGCGATATCTGAGATTAGATCAGAATAAAAAATGTAGCAGAGTTGTTTTACAGGTGGTTTGTCTCATTCATAGATGATCACACTGGGTGCGTGGGTATTCCTCATGAAAAGAAAAATCAAAAACTTGAGGTCAAATTTTCAAAAATTTCAAGAAATATGATTAGGACCCAATTCAATTAAAAATACAAATTCTAAAAGTCGATAATGCTGAGGATTGCTTCAAGCTTTCCATTCTAGGAGAATATCTAGCAAAAGAAGGGATGATTCACTTAGTTCATGTGTTGATACCCCACAGCAAGCGGAATATTTGAAAGAAAGGAAAAACAATTTGTTAGGCGGCTAGATAAGCTAATGTTTTCTCACGAATGTGTACCAAAAGGAAGAGCAATGCAGGGGAAGAGTATGCTTCGTGACCTACCTCATCAATAGGATGCCGTCTAGAGCTAAATTCAAGCTTTGCCATCCAAACCTCCTTGAATGCTGCAGAGCCACTCATCTCATATCCATCGTCCCACAAAATTTTAGTTGATTGTTTTGTTCATATCAATCAACAACATAAGTAAACTTGATCTACGATCCTCAAGTGCATCTTCTTGGGTATACGCAAATAAAGGGTATAAGTGTTACTCTCGGTCACGAAAATTCTACAATTCAATGGATTGTCACATTTTGAAACACAGGCCTTGCTATCGAGTGATGTATTCCAGGGGAGAATTCAACTTCGAAGAATATCAGTTTGGAACCTTGGAGTCATTGAGTGAGTCACCCATCACCACTAAAATCAAGTTTCGATAGAGTCTATGCTAATCAGCCCGAGGTTCATTGTTGACTGTGGGATAATGAGCACATCGAGAGGAAATGGAGGAAGGAGAGAAATGGAGAAGGAGAAGCGATTTCTCGGCAAACCCATGAAATTTGGCCGAGGTTCTAATCCAGCAAAATTCGGTAGCAATGCTCTAGCTTTCGGATAGTGCTTGTCGTCGAGTTAGAAAATGATATTCTTAATATGCCTATAGCTTTGAGAAAGGAGTTAGTCATGCACTGTCCATTAGCGATTTTATTTCTTATGATAGCTATCACCTCGTTTCGTGCATTCACTTTATCACGAGAGATACAGGTTCTCAGGAAGTATTAGGGAAGCTTTCCGTATCTATCTTAAGGTAGAGGCACTGCTGTCGATGAAGTTCGGGAGCTGGCAAAAATGAAGGTAGTGTGGAAGTGCCGACCTCAGAGAGGTAGAAACTTGATTGGTATAAGTGGATTTTCCACGGTAAGTACAAGGCGAGATAGTAATGTGGGCGGGTATATAAGGCTCAGTTGGTACGCAAAAGAAGTTACGCAAATCATATGGTATTGACTATCAAGAAACTTTTGCTTCAGTTGCCAAGCTCAACACTGTTCGTGTACTTTTATCCTTGGCGGCTAATCTGGATTAATTAACTTCACCAGCAGTGAAAAATTCCTTCCTCAATGGTGATAACAGAGGGTGTGGTTTCTGTTGTGACCGGTTGCATGGGTTCTGGCTTTGGATGAGACTCTTGAAAGGACCTCTGCCCGCCAGTCTCAGCTCAGAGTCTCTTCTGACATGGTGACGGTTCACTAAGGTAGTGAAAGAATACCGGTTAGTTGATGTCAATCCGATCACACATTGTTTGTAAACACTTCCGAGAGAAGGAGAAGAATGGTCATTATCATTGTATATGGGCGAGCACCAGTGTGATCATAGAAGGAGGGAAGGTATAATTCTTTTAAAATTGGCGGCGAAGAGGAACTGAGATGGAGGGGACACCGGAGGCATCTGGGCCTCCTCTCAGACCGGAGACAACAGATGTGAGAAGTTTCATGATTTCTCGCCGACTCTGGATTCCATGGACCTTATAATAAGCGAAGATACTGGGGATCTGGCGGCGAAACGATTCAGCTGTTCTGGAAGAAGCGATGAGTGTTGATGAAGAAGTCTCGACGTCTTGCAGTGGGAGAGACTCATCTATCCTTTCTCTATACAAGCGATTATGAGCCCCATGTTGTTGACCAAATAAGTCGTTGCGAAGTTTTCAATATGGCGAAAGAACATAGTTCGACGGAAGATAATGAGTACCTGATGACGGGGACCACAACGTATATACGAAGAACAACCATTATTCAAGAAGAAGATTGGGACACTGCGGATAACATAAGTTGAGTATTCGAAGACGATCGGAGATTCTCAACAATAAACTCAATGAAGCCCTGTTTGGGGAGTGTGACCATAACAAGTATAAGAAGGCTTTAATCAGGTGGTGACCAATGTGTGATCGGCGAGCGTTAAGTATTCTGGCGCAAGTTATCTGGGGGATCGATGGCGCGGGGGCGTTAGAAGGCGCCTCGGGACCGACGGATGACATCGTTGACATTTTTCGCGACGACCGCCGCGCAGCGCCGCCGTCGCTAAAATCCGGTTCATCATGATCGAGCTGGAACGCGATGAGAATAGATCGACACTTTATCCGAAGACGAAGGGTTTCCGATGAACTGCTCGAACAAGCGTCGACTTGATGACATTCTCCACGAGAGCTGTTCGGTTTCCGAGATCGGGGCGAAGAACGGGACGGATCGATCTTTGTTCAATGAACGGAGTGTTAATCGACGATGACGTTTCGCGAACCCAACGTGACTCTCCTGTGGCGTTGCGCCGTATTGAACTTTCATTGGATCGTGCAAAAATATAATCGCCAGCGATTGCCCGATATCGAGCGAGGTGACCGAACGGATTGACGCGTTGTTTCATATGCGAAAATTTTGTCGTTGATATTGTCGCGGATGGCTCTGAATCTTTGTAAGAAAATATTTGGCGCCGTTTCGCTGTTCGTAAAATGAAGATGGAACTGGGTTCTTCTGGTTTTGCTCGATCGCTGGATGTAAACTGTCTGCGTACTGTAACGACGCCGTGCAAACCGAACAATTCTTCGGATATCGTTCGCCACACGCGTTTGATGTTAACCGTAGATCGCCGTGATACCGGGATTCTTTGCTGCGCGTGTCCGCGGGTTGGCGGCGACGCGTCTCTGGTTCTCGGTTGGCATCTATGGGGTGCAGCCATTGCCACATATATGTTTAAAAAGCATCTTTAACCGTACACTCGTTTTGTAACAACGCTGACGATAAGGCTTTTGCGCGTATCAACTAACGCGTCGAGACGTGGAAAGGAGTAGCGGAAGAATCGTGTGCGTATCAGTGGTTTGCCGCGTGATGATATAGAGCGATTCGTGACCATTCCGCGCATGACATATGGTGGGACGCAAGAAATAAACGCTGAACGGCGCAATCTCTGATTGGAAGAATGAGCGCGTCGAACGCGTGCCGAAGGTTCAGTTACCGACCTCGTTCGTTTCGTGTTCTGTCATATCGTATCGTGTCGCGTAGCGCGCGTAGACTTTGCGCGATGAGCCGGACAAGGAGGATCGCCATGCCCGGCGCCGCCATCTGAAAGATGGCGGATGGACGCTGTTTGCCGGGCGCGCTGCGCCTGGCTGAGCCGCTGACCGAGGTGCGAGGCGGGCTCGCGCCCGGGGCTGGCACGATGGCGACTCGTGCTGTGGGCGATAACGCCGATCGCCCCGCAACGAATCGCGTCAGGAAGAAGGTCGTCGCTAACGTGAAGCCGGATGAGATATTCGCGCGCCCGTATGTGCGCTGCTGGCGATGCCTGCCGGCTTTATTATTTCAAGAAGCACCTTGCTAGAACTTCATAATATACATGATCGTTAAGATGGAATGAAGATGCAGGTAAGAATACAAGTCCAATTACTAATCTCTCAAATAACTATATGAAAATTAGATAACGTGTATTCATCTTTTTCTCAATTTTTTTCAAGTGTGCAACTCGTTTGAAGCTCTTTTTTATCTTCTAATTGTTTCTTAAATCGCTGGACAAAGCGCAGAGCTGGTAGTCAAGCGTGGGACACTAGTCTGGCCCTTCAAACACTAATAGCTTGCAATATGACCAATGAAATCAGATCTACACTTAAGAAAGGGCATGAATTCATGAAGGAATCTCGTGCTCAGTCTTGAATCTACTGCTCATCTCCCTTACTTAAATAGAATCTAGTTAATTGCATTTTTATATAGTTACTGTACTTGTTCACTAAACTCAATAAGGTTAAGGAAAAACTTTTCCGTGACTTTAAAGCATGTTCCCTCCATATTTCAAGGGATCATGGACATTCTTAGATCGAGGATGTGGTTGGCCAATTTAAATGCTTAACTGAAGGTTTGAAGGTAATTAACTAGTGGATGAGCTCAAACACTTCATATTGAGTCCAAGCTTGCAAATTAACCAATTGGTTAGTCACTTGGTTTCTCACTGAAGTCCTCTCTCTTCTACAGTGTTGTCTCCTCTTGTCAACCATTCCACCGGAAATTGTTGGAGTAAAGATGGAACTCGAACAACTTTTGATCACGTGCATCACTTTCCCTACAGTAGATCATCTATCTTCCTGAAGCCATATCCATGGTTGTCCCATCACAAATAGTCATGCCTCTTAGGTTTTGTTAGAAAATTAGGAAACTTTCTCATATTTGGAATCTTCTCTCGTTTCAACATGCCAATTTGACCATTGCGGTCTGAAATGGTGGTTTAGCGATTTGGGAGCACAGGGCCAAAATGGTTGGAGGTAAATTACTTCAACATGATTGAGTAATTAAATTCAACGTTTTTGCATCACCTCTCTCTCTCTCTCTCTCTCTCTCTCTCTCTCTCTCTCTCTCTCTCTCTCTCTCGGTATGTTCTTTGAATATAAATCAATGTCAATCCCTTCTCTTTTTCAGCTTCTCAACCCCACTGAATTTTTTGCAGACGTTGTTCTTGAGCATGATGAATTTACTAATTATATAGAAGTCTTGGTTTTCTTTTCTAAATCCACAAACCTTAACTTCCTTGGACAACAAATTAACCACTTATCAAGGTATGTTGGGTACCTTTGCATCATCAATCCAAGCCCTAGTTTTGTTTAAGAAGTTATACCCTGGACACCGGACAAATGAGATCGATAATTTTATAACCAATGTCGTAAGGTTCATTGAAGATGTTCAAATTCATGATGGCTCATGGTATGTTTCTCAACTCTACTATTACTGTCCATCTATGGGAATCTTTTTTCTATAAATGTAGTCCATTAAGATGATATTTCACGAGTATAGCAATTGGGGATCTGTTTCCTGGCACATGGTTTTCACTTGGGGGCTGCATCTGTGGCGGGACTTACATGATTGTCTTGCTATTTGTAAGGTGTCGAGTTTCTCAAATTACAAAGGGAGATGATGGTGGTTGGGGAGAGCGCTTTCTTGCCCAAAGGAGGTAACACATTTACGTACCACCTTTTGGTAGCAGCTGGATAGAAACAAGTAATCTTTGTGCTTGGTGATATAGAAATATATACCACTTGAAGGAAAGCAGAATTAAAGATAAGGTACAAGCTGGCTGACCTTATGGAATTTGCTTCGTGCAGGCGAGTCATCCACATTGCTTTCATAATCTACCTTCTCTTTGAAATCTATGGCCCTAACCTTTCATTTCTACCGGGCGGAGGGCGAGCCCTCTTCTGGGCTGAAAGTTGTTGATTAATTCTAAAATGGAAGATGGTGATTTTCCCTGGCCAATTGCTTCCTTGAACATGAGTCGATAACCTATAAGAGAATGTATGATGTTCCTACGCGCTAACCGTATATACTAACTATTGAGTAGCCTAGTCTAACCATTGACAATCCCACTTAAGTCTTTGCGGGAAGTGTATTTGGAGTCTTGAAGAACTCCATGTTACATTATGGAGAGTATAGGAGTATTTTTCCATTGTGGGCTCTTGCGGAATATGTAAGGTGTGTGCCATTTCCTTGAAGGGAAAAGCTCAAAATGTTTAGCAATGTCAAACCTTTTGGATAATGCAAATTAAATGAAAAGTTTATCTACTTTACAATAAAGTATTTTGAAGACCAGCTCGTGTAAGAGAATAAAAAATAGAGCTTGTGTGCTCTTTGATGAAAGCCTCTGGTATACTTCTATTTAAACCATCTCAAAAATACTTAACTTAAGTTCTAGTGAATTATTTCAAGTAAGCAAGGTCATCTAGTGCAAATTTGTAGGTAACGATGGTGAATATCCATTGGATTATATCAAGGGTTGCAACCTATAATAATCAGTGGCGGATCCATAAATTTAGTTAAGGAGGGGCATATATTGACAGACTTTGAATGGTAGTCTAATAGCATAATATTTTATTGATTAAGAGGGCATAATTAAGGGTGAGGGTTAGAGTCCACCCGGCTACAAGGAGAATTTTTTTGCAAAAAAAATTTATTGGGTTTATATATCCTGTGAAATTTGAGAAATTTAGGTCGAATGTATTAAATACCATCCTTAAACTGAATTTAAAATCATCAAAAGAACATGTTTACTCTGAAAAAATCATTTATGTTGTTTGATTTCTTAGCACTTAAAACAAGTGTCAAGGAATTAGTTCAACCTTATTTGTTTTGTTTTATGTGTATTAAAGGAAACGATATAAATCTAAAATTACAATTTTATATTTTATTTGCCGGTTGATTAAAGGAACCTAAAGGTCACACACAAAAGAATAATTCTTGAGTTAAAACAAAAATAATTATTTGATAATTATAATATTTATGATAATTAATTATGAATTAATTTATCATAAATATTAAATAAATAATAAAATTAATTATGAATTAATTTCTAATATTTATAAATCGTTATAATTAATTCTCAATTGTTCTCATATTTATATGATAATTAGTATGAATTAATTCTTTTATTTATGGAAATTAAATAATCCTATTTATGAGGATTATTTATATTTATCATCGATCTATAAATAGATCGTAAAACTTGAAATTATGATCTCATGGATGATTAGGAACTAGCATATTAAGCTTAGGTTAAAATTCTGTGAGATCAGAGTTATTGTGTGCGACTGATACCTTGGAGCGGGACATATGTGGCTAGTGATCGACTTTGCTATTCAGAAACGAAGCTGCGTTGTTTCTCGAAGAACTATATGTATGTACAGATTTATTTAAATTACATTTCCGTTGTGTATAAGATATTTGATTCCTTCCAGGCAGCAGTACTTATATTATGTTTAATGATGCTTTTAAGTTGACCCATTTTAGAAACATGGTAGGAAATGGATAGAGAAACTAATATAAATAAAAATAATATATATTTTATTTTAGTATCATATTAAATAATCATTAAAACTAATTAGTTTTAAATATAAAAAACTACATACTTTTTTGTAGAGAAATAAAAAAATACATACTTATATAAAAAAAAAACTACGATTTTTGTTAAAAGGCGAAAGGGAAGGTAAGAGAACGAGTGTAAAACCTAAGAAAATTCTAATGTTCTGAAAATTGGTAAAATGGTAATTTCGGTCAGATCAAATATTTTCTGAATTCGGATGTGAAGCGGACTTCAGTTGGAATCGTATCACGAAATCTAGATACCCAGTTGAATTTCGTCGAGATTTTGGGACGGTCGGATTTCACCTTTTTGAGGTACTTAGGGTGTCGAGGTGTGTATATTGGCTTGTGAGAGATATGTGATGTGACAAAAGTCACCTACTACATGTACCTATGTGACACATGTTGCATGATTAATGAGATGATGGAGATGAATGGCTTAAATTAAGCCAAGTGTCAAAAAGGCCCTTTAAGTCAAATAATTAAATGAAGGGACAAGGATGGAATTATTGAAAAGATTTAATAAATAAGACAAAAAGGCTTCATCTTCTCCATTGGGCTGCTGAAAATGTGCAGTAGGGGTGAGAACCAATTTTTAGAGAGAGAAAGAGTGACTTCTCTCTAGATTTCCCGGCTTTCGGACCGTCTGTTCTCGTCGGGCCAAGAAGCAAAGTTCATCTGCTTTCTGAGGGCTCTGCGTGGACAGATTTTGTGGAGTTTCGACAAGCTCAGAGGTAGGGATATTCTCTTGGTTTTGATCTTTAAGGCTGAAATATAATTTAATGGATGGGGATTTGTTGAGGCCTGGATGGTCGTGTTTTTGATCTCAAAATCTTTGAACCGAGTGAAGAAAATCCCTATTGTGTGGTCGTGAACAGTGTCGAGCCTAGGGTTCTACTGTTCACGTGATATGTTGTGTGATTTTTGAGTTGTTGGGTGATTCAAAATGAATTGCTTGGATTGTTATTAGCCCATGTGAGCTAATTTTGGTGTTATTGATTGTGAATTAAAATAACATGAATTATGTGAATTAATTTTTTGTTAATATATACATATGAAATATATTATGAATTGTTTGGAAATGGCATAATGCATTACTTGTATGCAGAAACCTAGATGGTAGGTGTGAGTGCATGACATGTAAGAAAATGAAAGAAAAATGAAAATGGTAGTGAAAGGAATTTCAAGGAAGAATTGCCTTGGAGAGTGGTCCAACAGTTCATCTCGGAGGCTGACCCATGACACATTTCGAAAAATGATCGACAATTAGCCTCGGAGGGTAGTCGATATTCTTGCAAGGCTTCGGTATGAAGTTTCGAGGCAGGCCTTTTGTTTTAAGCGTCGATGTTTTTCTCGCATTTGGCTTAGGCATGTGTGAGGGAGTCAGTGAGGACTCGAGACATAGGATTGGGCATGTAGACATTCAAGTAGGATCATGTATTTGCTTGAGTGTGTTTGGTTGCCATTACATGTGCACTTAGGTGGGGAGTAACCCATGTAGGAGATTATCACTGACACTGCTCATACGTCGAGGATCATTATTTCAGGTACAGGGAGTGTACAGGAGGACGGCGCTCACTAGAGGCCGCGTTTTAGAAGAAAGTCGGATTGTGGCTTTGGTTTTCATTTTGTATAACATGTATTAAAATTGTAAATCTTAATATATGTTTGTATTAAGAGTGATGTATCAACTCTTGAATATGTTGTATAGTTGATGCTTTATTTTAGTGAAGTATTGATGTATAGGCCCAAGTGACCATTTTTACTCACGTATAGGTCTCATAATATGAGACACGGTATTCACGAGGTTCTTGGGTGGTCGACGAGACACCGGGATTTAGAGGTATCACGGGGTTGTCTCGAGCTAAGGTAAGCGATTACGCTTGCAGGGCTCGGTGGATGTAGAGCATAGGTATAAGAATTCCTAGGGCTTGAGGGACTTAGGCTTAGGCCATAATCATTAAGGTGTAAGAGCATCGTAGCTTGGTATAGCTCGATGTTGGATACTAGAGTATAGCATAGAATCAATAAGTTAGGTATACGATTACCTAGGACTTGATGGGCACGGGTTAGATCATGCATTCATTGTGCATTCTGATGATTGTTGCATGATTTTGGGATGTGTGCTTTGTATGCTTGGTGAGTAGCATAGGAGAAAGTGTTGAACATTAGGGTCGAGAAAACAAACCCCTAAGTTTGAGGTTTCAAGTTGGTTTGAGAAATTTTAGGCAAAATAGTCGAATTAAACGAAAAAAATCATGTTGAGGAAAATTTTTACGAGGTTTTACAATGTGTAAAGCAGAAAAAAATAAGCCATCAATTACTGATAGATTTATTTGGTTCTCACGAACATGAAAAAAAAAAAAAATTATTGGTCTTCTGTTAGCTTAACAAAGGGAAAAAATAATGAGTAAAAAAAAAGTCGGGAGGCTAGGTGGGCTCTGCCCATTTACGAGTTGAGTCACGATCTGACCAAGTTGAATTATGACACGGGCGCACGGGGTCCGCCGCGTGTTGCCGTGCGGCCGGGAGGCCACGCAGCCACGGCCGAGCTGGCGGGGCCGAGAGGAGCAGCGCGCGTGCGCTGGCGGGGGGTGGTCGCGATACAAATTTTTGTCGTCGTGGAAGCGTGCCAATGTATGACCTGACTGCGTCTGTGCTTGTGTCGCCCTGGACACGGCGTAGGGCAGCTACGATACGTGCGGCATCGGCGACACGATGGCCGAGGGCAAGGTTGTATCTGGCCTGGTACATTGTCGCGACGGGGCTCTGACCGACAGACGGTGACGCAACACGGTAGGACACGACCTACGACACGGATGGATGGGGCCACGACACGGCGCCTAGCGCGCGGCGTCGCGTGGCGAAGTGCCCCCAGGTGTGCACCACACAATACTTTCGACCCTAGTTTTGACTCGAGTCTGCTGTTGCAGTCAGCATTTGGATCCTTGTTCATGACATACTATTCGAGGTTTTCAAAACCAGTAAATAAATAAAATAAAATAAAATAAAGTAAAATGAAATAAAATAAAATTTTTGTTGTGTATGATTTAAAGTATGGAAAAATTTTCGGTATGCGAATAGTGTCTCGGGGCTGTGTTTACACCCTTAGAGATACCTCATTAAAACTTAACTTGCCCTTTGACATGTGTAGATGGCTAGTCGCGGGAGAGGACATAGGGGTCTTCTACGAGTTGCTAGCCAAGCACCACCAGTATTTGACCAACAGGCCTTTGCTGAGGCTGTAGGGATTGCGGCTACTGTCATTGCCTGGTAGGTGCAGTAGGTAGCCGGGGAGGTCCCAGAGTAACCTCAGGAGGTTGGGGCACATCATCCATCGATATTCACAAGGGGAGATCGGAGTGGTGGCGAGACCATTTAGTTGTCACGGAGTTGAAAGGTATTAGAAATATGGAATTCGCTGATACGACCCGGGATCAAGTAACACATTCAGCTAGAGAGGTGATTTAGTGTGGTGGAACTAGGCGAAGACTTCTAGAGATCTAGAGGCAATGACATGGGCAGAGTTCCATGATCTTTTCATGGTAGTATTTTTTTCGGACCTTGCTCGTCCGCAGAGGCTCGGAGTTCCTAGAGTGACGGGGTATGACCTTATTGGGTATGTGGCTAGATTCACGGGCTAGCTCAGCTCTTTGATGACTACGTAGCCCTGAGACAGCCAAAGTCGGGGTCGGAAATGTTTGGATTGTCCATTCGAGCGAGGATCGTGAGACTTCGCTGCAGACATGGACTCCATGGTGGGCCCGACCACGGCCGTAGAGAGAGAGATCGAGATTATAAGACGCGGTTGGGTGCTAATGGTAAGAGGAGGAGAGTCGATCTTCTTCTGATTGAGGGAAGAAGCCCGGGCTTCTGAGTTCACGTGGGTTCGAGTGTGACCATCATTTAGGAATGAGTGAGGTTACCCGGTCGGTGGGCGGATGGTGTCTTCTGCATTGCCAACAACCAGGACATATGAGGAGGATTGCCCGAGAGACCGGGGATCCCTAAGGTTTGAGGAGACGGCGCGATCCAGTCCCGGCGGTAGGACGGGGAGAGAGGATACAATTCATTCCTCCAGTAGCCCGATGCGGTAGGAGGCCCGATGTCGGTTGGGGAGGCTGCGGGCACCTCTCGTTACGGCGGTGAGAGAAGCCCGGGACTATGGTGAGCGAGAGGATGAGGCCTGAGGCGGGAGCGTCGGGGTTGGGGTGTGTCTCGCCATCTCACCACTTGGTGGTCGACCAAATCGGCCGGTCATACGGGTGCGTTTTGCTATCTCGCTATGGGCAGTGTTATTGATTACGGTGCTTCGCATTCATTTATTTCTGCATCAGTTGTGATAGAGTTGGGCTTAGAGGTTGAGGCCTTGGAAGAGCCCTTGTATGTGAGTTCTCCCCTGGGGATTAAGGCGAGGATAGGTATGATATGTCGTGATTACGAGCTAGAGATCTTCGGGATTCTACTTATAGTGGACTTGAGGGTCATGGACATGTCAGAGTTCGACGTCATGCCAGGATGGATTGGTGACGACTACAATTAGTTATCGATTGTGGCGTAGGAGGGTTCCGCCTACACGTGGGGCGGGTACTCGTGTTGTATTTCGGGGGGAATGACATGATGTTTTTCCCAGGGCGATTAATGCGAGTCCGGGTGTCATGGATAGTTGGGCGGGTTGGCTGCGAGCCTTACCCTAGGGACGGTGAGACCCGGACTTGGATCTACCTCAGTGATACGAGTATGAAGATGTTTTTCGGACGACTCGGGATTCTGCCTCGTAGGGTTTAGACTTCGGTGTCGAGGTTACCTTGGTACTTCGCCCGTCTCTGTGTCCATGGGATGGCACCGGTTGAGTTACGGAACTTCAGTCGAGCTACGATGGATGCCAGACAGGGGTTCGATGGGCCAAGCACTTCACCATGGGGCGCTCCGGTCCTGTTTGAGAAAGAAGAAGGACAAGACCCTTTGGCGTGCGTGACTATAAACGGAGTTGAAACGGGGTTACCATCGAGATGTTGTTACCCATTAAGTTGACGATTTGTTTAATCGAGTTGGGGCCTTGAGTCTACTCTAAGATAGACCTTTGCTTGGTTACCATCCCGGTGAGGAGTTGGAGCGGATCTCTAGGCGGCGTTAGGGACCTGCGATTATGGGCACTTTGAGTTTGTTGCCTTTGGATTGATGAATCGCGAGGTAGCATTCATGGACCTCATCATATGGAAATTCCAGCCCTATTTGGATCGGTTTAGTAAATTGGTCTTCGTGGATGACTTTTGATCTACTTTAGTAGAGTGAGCTTGAGGATCCTTAAGGATCGTTCTGATTCTTTGAGAGATCATCGGTATACACGAGTTTAGTAAGTGCGAGTTTTGGCTTACTGAGGTGAGATTTTTGGGACACGTGGTGTTAGCTTCAGGAGTATCAGTAGACCTTGAGAAGGTTGAGGTCGTGATGAGTTGGGAGAGACCAAATCCAGTCTTGAATCGTGGTTTCTTAGGATTGGTTGGAGTCTGGGAGGATTAATTAGGATTTCTCGAGTTGGCGGCACTATGTGAGATTGACTGGAATGAGGTCGAGTTGATTGGGATAATGGAGTGGGAGGCATTCAAGAGTTGAAGGAGGCTTACTCTTTGCTCCTATCTTGATAGTCCCGGATGAGAGACAGGGGGTACCTGATGTATTGTGATGCCTCGAGGCGGGCGGGATGTGTTTGATGTGGTCGGGAGAATTGGTATGTGTGGTTCCCGTCGGTTGAAGAACCATGACGAATTACCCCACACACGATATGGAGGTTGGCGTTGTAGTCTTAGCCTTGAGATTTAGGCGCCACTGCTTATATAGCGGCGGTTCGAGGTGCACTCGAGACCCTGAAAGTTTGAAGTATATTTTCATGCAGCGGGACCTCGACATGAAGCGACGCAAATGCGGATGGAGTTCTAGAGGACTAAGACTTCCGCTGCATTACCCACCCGGTAAGGAAAATGTGGTGGCTGATGCGCTCAGTCAAAAGTCATGGGGAGCATTGGCTAGTATAGCTTCCCGGGAATGGCGGATGCTCAAGACCGTGGGACAGTTTGGGCTAAAGTACCACTTGCAGGCTTAGGGTACATTAGGGAGTTTAGTAGCTACACCATCTCTGTTGAGTAGAGTGTTTGAGTCCCAGGGGTAGGACGCGGAGATAGTGTCCATCAGGGACCGGGTGCGATTCGATGCAATTGACGAGGTTAGACCATCACGTATCTGGTGGTCTTGGTCATGGGACGGGTAGTGGTTCCCAGGTTGGCCGATTTGAGATTAAGTTCTGGGGGTTCAGCGCTCTCAGTTGCCGTGCATCCGGGTGTACCGAAGATGTACCGGGATCTTCATCGTCGGTATCCTTTGGAGCGGAATGAAGAGACACGTGGGGACCGACAATGTCTCACGATATGATGGGTTAAGTGAGCACCAGAAACGGCAATTTATTTCGGCCATTAGGGTGGTACACGGTGGAAGTCAGAACGCGTCGATGGGTTTTGTGACCAGCTTGCCACGGACACCGTGAGACATGATGGGGTATGGGTGATAGTGGACCGGCTCACGAGTGGCACATTTCTAGCGTGCGGTGGCTTCCACATTGGAGATTCTGGCAGGTTATGCGTTCGAGAGAGATAGTCAGAATTTACGCGGGTACCGGTATCCATAGTGTAGGATAGGGGCCCGAGGTTTATGGGCGCACTTTTGGAAGAATTTCCAAGGCTATGGGTTCTGACGACCGTGAGTACAGCTTTTCCACTTACGAGATAGATGGTCGATCGGAGAGGACCATACGGTGTTAGAGGGAGGACATCTTTGCGAGCATGAATAAGGATCATGGAGTATTAGGAAGAGCACTGTACACTAGTGGGGTGCCTACAACAAATGAAGGATATCAGGTAGATCTCCTGGAGATGGCACCTCATAGGCATTACTCTGGAAGCCCATGTGGTTGCAGGCTATCATTTAGAGCCAGAGTTGGGAGAGAACTCATCAACTGAGTCACGATCTGGATGGGGCACCTCAGGAGAAGATGAGCTTAGGCTCTGTGAGAATCTTCTCAGTGGCTAGAGGCACTGGAAGAGCTATCAAGTGCGATAAGCAGGCCTCTAGGTTCAGGATTAGAGATCACGTCTTCTTGAGATATAGAGTACCTAGAAAGGTAGACAGGACCACATAAGCGTGATAAATATCATGAGAGGATATCAGGTACTGGAGACCTCACTGGTGGTGAGCTACTTTGTCAATCTGGGTTAAGCTTTACTTGTGTCTCCAGAGTCATCTACAAGATATTTTCAAATATCATGGATCTGGAGATTTTTCCAGATCAACTCATCTTTGAACAGTTGGGGAGAGGAACAGAGTTGATAGGATCAGGACTGTCAAGAGGAGGGGACAAGTGTGTATGGATGATAGGATCAGTTTTGAAGCCAGACCGTGAGCAATGAAGTCCTTATCAGCGCTAAATGGGTGGAGGAATTCAACGTAGGAGTCAAGTAGGACAATCTTAGAATTTTATATCTTCATATTTCAGGATAAAGATGCATCAGTTAATCAGTTTAATATAATGACCGTTCATAGACTTTTCATTATCAGTACAAATTGCATGTATGTGATTATTCATGATTATAAATTGGACAAATTCACTTTTTAAGGAGAAGCAGTATAAAACAGGAAATTCTATTTTGCAGAAAGGTAAAATAAGTGAGCCTGATCAAAATTCCAAGATTTTTCTGGTTGGGATGTGAAGCAGACACCCTTGAGATCTCTGCTGAGGAAATCTAGCTACCACGTCAGAATTTCGTCGAATTAAAGGCAGTTAGATTTCCATGTTTTCCGAGGAGCCATAGGGTGTCGGGTGCCTTATGTGAAACTTGTGAGACACATGTGATGTGACCAAAGTCACCTACTACATGCCCATGTGACACATGTTGCATGATTAGTGAGAGGATGGAGATGAATGGCTTAGATTAAACCCGAATGTCAAAAGGCCCGCTGAGTCAATAGTTAAATGAAGGGACAATGATGGAATTATTGAAAAGATTTAATAAATAAGACAAAAATGCTTCATCTTTATCATTAGGCTCTTGAAAATGCGATAGGGGTGAATCAATTTTAGAGAGAGAGAAAGGTAAACTGCCTCTCTAGATTTCCCGGCTTTCGGACCATCGGTTCTTGTCGGGCCAAGAAGCAAAGTTGATCTACACTACAAGGGCTACGTGTGGACACCGATTTTGTGAAGTTTCGACAACTCCAAGAGGTAGGGATCTTTTCCTACTTGGTTTATTCTTTGGCTAAGAGCCATTTTAATGGATAGGGATTTGTTGAGGCCTGGATGGCCGTGTTTTCGGTCTCAAAATCTTTAGGCAGAATTGAAGAAAATCACATTGTGTGGTAAGTGAGAACGAGTGTCGAGCCTAGGGTTCTACTATTCACGTGATATGTTGTGTGATTTTTGAGTTGTTGGGTGATTCAAAATGAATTGCTTGGATTGTTATTAGCCCATGTGAGCTAATTTTGGTGTTATTGATTGTGAATTAAATAACATGAATTATGTGAATTAATTTTGTTAATATATGCATGTAAATATATTAGCATGTTGTTTGGAAATGGCATAATGCATTCCATATGCACGGAAGCCTAGATGGTAGGTGTGAGTGCATGACATGTAAGAAAATGAAAGAAAAATGAAATGGTAGTGAAGATTTCAAGGAAGAATTGCCTTGGAGAGTGGTCCAACAGTTCATCTCGGAAGCTGATGACATTTGTTGAAAAATGATCCAGCTGATTAGCGGAGGGTAGTCCAATATATTTACCGAAACTCGGTATGAAGTTTTCGAGAACAAAAACCTTTTGTTTTGAAAATGATGTTTTTCTCACATTTGGCTTAGGCATGTGTGAGGGAGTCGGTGAGGACTCGAGACATGGGATTTGGCATGTAGACATTCAAGTAGGATCATGTATTTGCTTGAGTGTGTTTGGTTGCCATTACATGCATAGGTGGGAATAACCCATGCGGGAGATTATCACTCTTGGGCATTGCTCACCTGTCGAGGATCATTATTTCGGGTAGAGGGAGTGTACGGAGGCGACTCTCACTGGGGCCGCGTTTTAGAAGAGAATTCGGTTGTGGCTTTAATTATTCATTTTGTATAACATCTGTTAAAATTGTAAATCATAATATATGTTTGTATTAAGAGTGATGTATCAACTCTTGAACTATGGTAATATAGTTGATTTATTTTGGTGAGTATTGATGCATGGGCCCAAGTGGCCATTTTTTCTCACGTATAGGTCTCATAATATGAGACACAGGTATTCCGTGAGTTGGCGGATGATCCAATGAACACCACAGGATTTAGAGGTGTCTAGCGAAATCGATTTTATTTGTTGTTAGATTCCTAACTGGTGCAATAGTTATGGCTGATGCTTCCATTGTTGTTGGCCTCCAAGGCACCCTCCTCCATGTTGCCATTGTCCACGTTACTTTTTCCTTTTTTTTTTCTTTTTTTTTTACATCTATTTATTTTGCATTATAATGTAATAATATTCTGTTCTCTCATAGACTCCAACATGGTCCCTTCCTTGTACCTTGTCCAACCCTTAACCACTCAGTCGGATCTCAATGGTCATTAATAATTAATTAATTCACCCTCACACAATCACATCCATTATCCATCATCACATTCACGTGCATTGCACATGTATTGAAAATAATAATAAAGACTTAGTCTTACTAGTTGGTACATTGTGAATGAAGAATCATTTACATTCTTATTTTTCATGAAATTAATGGAAATCAATATTGATTATATTCTAGTCATTTGGATTAGTTTAGAAATATTACATGAGAATGATTGTTTATTTTCATTTTATTTATTGTTTAGTAATACTAGGAATTGGAATGAAAAAAGAAATAAATTTACAATAATCACGCTATCACATGATTTTATGTAATTTTATTTTATTTTAAATAATAAAATTCTAATTTTCTAGTTTATAATAGATTAACAAACAATATAATTTTAAAATAACAATAAAAATCATATAACCCTATACAAATATTTAGTCATTCCTTTCATAAATTTTTTGTGTATATATATATATATATATACTTGAATTAGTAAAAAAAAATTCTTTTTGAAAAGTACAAATTAAAAGGGTTAAAAATTTCATCTATTATTTAATAAACATCATATCCAATAAAATCCATATCCCTAAAATATATCAAGAATTCAATTATGAATATATCAATATTCCTTAAAATTGTACATATTTGAAATTGTAGTGAAACATGAGAATGAGCTGATAGTGGTAATAGAGATACTCATTCCACCTCTCCATTCCATGTTCTAGCGTGAATCTTAGAGAAATCAAATTGGATAAGAGTTTGTGATAAACACTTTCGAAGGGTTTACTAGATCATATAGAACATTAAAAGAATAAAAATGTGGGAAGAAAAATGAGGATAAGTGAACCTAAAAGGTTGCTCTTGTAGATCATTTCTTGAGATGATTAGGCAAGAAGATGTTTTTTAGCATTCCAATTTGCATAATCCGGTTGAGGAGTACATAAAGCAAAAGATAGTTGATGGTGGAATTTGAATGAACCTAGTACATATTGAACAGCCTGAAAATCTCTATATCCTCTCCTTTTGAAACTTGGTGGTTTTTGGGCATAAGGTGGGAGGAAAGAAGAATTAGGAAGGGAACAATTCTGAAAATATGGTGGTTCATAGGGTGGTGGTTTTTGAGAAAAAAAAACTAGTGTTGATTATTCTTCATTGAGAGTTTTATTGGCTGCCTTTGTTTTGCTCCTTCTCTTATGTCTCATGATTAGTGCCCAAATAAAGTACTATTTAAACAGTATATTACAGGTTTTGAGCACTTTTGTGCTAATCAACCTAGATAACAATTGGCATGCTAAGGTCTGCTTTTTACTACTTATACGTGTGGCTATTTTGTAGTTATACAGGCTTCATCATGCGATCGTCGGCTAACTCAAAACCACAGAGAATCCCCAAGCCAAACTCGAATCGCAGCGTGAGAAGTTGGGAAGGAGGGAGTGGGAGCCTGAGCTAGAGGGTGGACCCTTCACGAAATTTTGCGGGAGTTTGCTCAATTTGTAACCTGCGAAATTCCTTGGGTTGAGGTACCATAAACACCACTCACCGCCTCTGCTGACCTCCATTTGACCCACCTTTTTGTGACTTTTTCCTAAACTACCCTCTATGTATTTTTGGTAGTTCGAGACTGTTTGCAATTTCACTTGACTGCGGCGGTATATAAGCCTCGAGTCAAGCTCTACTCACTTTGGTGATCACTTCTTTGCATGTTAATAAATTTTTGGGTCACGAAAAGCTTTCATCTTTCTCGCCTATGTGATTTTCTCTCATTTTCTCTCCCTTTCTCTCACTACTTTCTCACAAGCCGGCACTCATAGGTTGAAAACTCAGGGATGCTTGGCTAAATCCCCTCATCCTTGAAGAGGAAGGCCACTAGGCCAAGGCTTTGAGGTAAACTGCTGTCCTCTCTGTTTCCAATGCATGCAATTATTGTCATTTATGTCTCTGTATCTCACCTCAGGTTTAAATCCTTTTGATGTACCACGATTGTAGTACTTAGCAAGCTTTGGGACCAGGTGGATGCTTCTTGCTAGATCCGCTGAGGCTCGCTTGTTGCTATTTATTTGCCTCTTACAGAGTTAGGTCAAGACAGTTTTCTTGCTTTGGGGAGATGAAGGATCGAAATAAATGTTAATAATCGAAAAACTTTGGGGTTACGAGTTTTCATAGCTAAGCGAATCGATTCGAAATGACTATAGGTCATCCTCCCCAACACGAGGAAAAGGACCCGAGGACCTCCCAGTCGCCCTAGAACCTCAAGCCCAGTGGCCGAGACTTCAAGGAGTTCTTTTTACATTCTATTTCATTTTGTTTGTAGTTTTCATACCACCCGATCCTGCTGTTTTCAAAACCCCAAATCAAAAGTGAACTCACCCATTTTTACATCAAGTAAATCATTTTGCGTGGAAAACCCATCCACTGAGTTCGACCCTAGAGCCGCTATCTGCGGTAGCTAGGCTAAGCCGATGAAAGGTTCGTTTATAAATTTGTTGGTTCGGAAGTTCACTAGCTACGTTTAAGTGAGAATCGAAATGGCTCTCATTCTTTGGGGATGTACTTGTAATGCAAGTAGAGAAAATTGTTGAACTTGTGATCCTCATCACAAGTGTTGGTGAATTCTAACCCCTTTTTGTCTCTACTTTTATTTCCCTTTGCAGTTCACTGCAAGGTTGATTTAATTTTTATACTATCCTTACATAGAATTTTATTTTATTTTATAGTAGCTAACCTTAACCTTTTTGGTAGCCCTACTTTCTTTTTGGTTGTCTGTCTGTGTTGCTTGCCTAGCAGCTTATGCACCATTGGGATAGGAACACCATAGGCAGATTGGAAAGGGTCAGTGCTCCACTTGAAGAGGGTTGTGAGTGAGCTGAACAACCGGATGGACGTACAGTGGCTGAGCCCAGCCAAAGGGGTTGAAAGACCTAGTGCATCTGAAGCAATGAGGACCATATACACCCCACCAGGGTGTGCACCCTCATGTTGTACCTCCTGCGAGAAGCGGAATGTCGGGCCTTATGCGGGTGCCTACTCCCCCAACTTTCCATGGTGTAGAAGGCGTAAGAAAATTAATACACACATGCGGGAGTTAGGAAGTTTGCATGACTTTCAAGGAGGGTGCAGGCGATATGGAATTCTGCTAAGTGTAGCTTCCTCTTAACCACTGAAAGACAAGGCCAAGATTTGGATCAACTCTCTGAGGCGAGAACTAATGGGAGTAGGAGATATGCAGGAAGAATTTTGAAGAAATTCTTGACACCCATAAAACCAATAGTTTGAAGAGGGAAATTTACACTGCAATATGAAAGTAATTCTCAGTCTTGAAAGGTACCTAAAATTCTCAGTGCTGCCCTCACCATGGCTTTGATACTTGGATGCTGGTTAATCACTTCTATAATGGAATGTCCCCTTTATGGGCGATTTGTTGGAAACTATGTGCGGAGGGGACTTCATGAGGCAAATATCGAGAGGAGGCCATGGACTTCTTGAATTATGTGGCTGGGGTGCATTCCAAAGCATGGGTTGAACCCTGACCCTAGAGAGAGCGAGGAGGATGAGACCTGCAGCAAATTTAAGGGGAGGCATGTACTCAATCACGGAGGACATGGAAATGAAGGCAAAGCTATCCACCTTGACTAGAAGGTTAGAGGAGCTTGAAATGCGAAATCACCATGAGGTGCGAGCAGTGACTGAGACATCTATGCCTAACCATCCTTGTTTCACTTGTTAATCCACTAAGCAACAAGGAGAGCACTGCTCAAATGTTCCTTCAGTAAGGGATATGATGGCTGAGCATGCCAATGTTGTGGAGTCAATACAAGACTGTAATGCATATGGCAACACATATGCAACTAGAAAGAACCATCTAACTTCTCTCACAGGCTTGGCTCCACCATATGTGCCCCCTGTTTGTCTGCGACAACGATTAATGGCTCCTCATCTAACCCATCCACCACCATCCTCATCCCTAGTTGAACAAGCTATCATGAATTTGAGCAAGTGAGTGACGACTTTGTTGTGGAACTGAGAGCGTGAATGCCAGGCTCATCGGAAGAATCAACACGTGGAAGGCACACTCAACAAAAAGATAAATAACCAACAGACGAGATCTCCCAAAAATATGACAACCTGCAGTATTCAATCTCAAGGTTAACCAACCAGCAGCAGGTATAGGAAAAGGGGAAATTTCCATCTCAGACACAACTAAATCCTAGGGGAGTGCAAGAAGTGAGCTCTTCTAGTGAGCCAAATCCCAGGATGGATGAGGTTAAGGCAATTATCACATTGAGAAGTGATAAAGAGCTTAAACAACCGATTACCCCGAACCAAACGGAAGAGGCCGAGAGGGAGGTTAAAAGAGGTTGAACCGAGGATGAGGTGGTGACTAAAGAGACTACGGTGAAAATAGCACACCTCCACCTTTTCACATGGCAGAGGAATTTAGAAATGGGCCATCGACCAAGTTTGAGATACTAGAGTGTAGACGAGTGAAGTCGACATTCCTGCTTGATATGATTAAACAAGTCCCCACGTATGCCAAATTTTGAGACTTGTACGGTGAGGTAAATGTTGTGAAGGCCTCCCCGGCTGAAAAATTCGGTGCTATCATCAATCTGAACTTGGTGAAGTACAAAGATCTGGGTTTTCCTACCATCTAGGTTAATATTGGAGGCACTTGTGTAGAAAAAGCCTTTGGACACAGGTGCCGTGTAAACACCTTCCAGCCTTGTATTCGATGTCTGACGGCTCGGATTGGGAGAATTAAAGCCCACTTCCATCACATTGTCTCTTACAGATAGATCCATAAAGATACCAAAGGGGATAGTGGAAGATGTTCTAATACAAGTGGACAAATTCTACTATCCAGTAGATTTTGTTGTACTTGATACAAAACCAGCTGCAATAGGGGCTAACTATGTGCCTATCATCCTAGGGATACCATTCTTAGCCACTTCTAATGCTATTATCAACTGTCGAAATGGGGTTATGCAGCTCAAATTCAGAAACATGACCTTAGAACTCAACATCTTCTACTTAAGTAAAAAGCACATGCAACTGGTGGAAGATGTCCCAAAAGAAGTCTGCATAATTGATACAATCCTGGAAGAACAAGCCGCCCAACAGCCGTGGGATGTGTTAGGCGGGAACTAGTTGTTTGTCACGAAGAAGCGGCGGGAAGCCCGAATTATGAATATTGTGCAAAGTGCGGAGAAAAAAAGCAGAAATTACGCCTTTGCGATTGAGGAAGGAACCAGTGAACCACAAAATCTGGACCTTAAACCCTTACCTGTGGAATTGAAATATGTCTACTTAGAAGAACAGGAGTAGTGCCCAGTGGTCATATCCTCCTGGCTCAGTGCTTCACAGGAAAATAGTCTGTTGGGCATCCTCAGGAAGAACAAGCAGGCTATTGGGTGGAAAATCACTGATTTGAAGGGTATTAGCCCAGCAGTTTGCACCCATCACATCTACTTGGAGGAGGAAGAAAAATCAGTAAGGCAGCCACAGAGGAGACTAAATCCTCATATGCAAGAAGTGGTTCGACGAAGTCCCCAAAGTTGCTTCTAATTTGGTATCTGTTTACCCCATATCCGACTAGCACTTGAGTGAGTGCTTGGAGTTGTGCCTAAGAAATCGAGGGTAACCATTTGTGCATAATGAGAAAAGGGAGGAGATGCCCACCCACATCTTCCACGAGTGAAGGTGTGTATTGACTCTGAGAAGATTAAATGAGGTAATGAGAAATGATCCTTCCCTCACCCTTTATGGACAGCTTCTTGAAGAATTCAGGCCACCCCCATGCGCTTCTGGATGACTATTCAAGCTATTTTCAAATTGAAATTGATGCAAGGGCGAACAAAACCACCTTTACACCTTGCATTTGGCACTATGCCTGAGGAGAATGCTGCTGGCCTATGTAATGCCACTTATTAAACGTCTGACTCGGTATCTTGATGATTTGGTGGAAGCATTATGGAGGTTTATGGATGATATTACGATCTATGGAGGGGAGCTTTGAAGAATGCTGATCAACTTAGAAATTGTCTGCATAGGTGCGTAGAGAAGAACTTAGTCTTGGCGGGAAAAGTGCCATTTTATGGTCAACCGGGGATAATCTTTGGGACATATTATTTCGAAGGGAATTGAAGTTGACAAGGCAAAATTGAGATGATTTCCCAGCTTGCCCTCCCTTCTGTGAATGTAGAAGACTGTGAGGCAATTCTTAGGGCATGCAGGCTTTTACAGGAGGTTCATCATGGACTTCTCAAAAATTTCCAAGCCTCTCTATAAGCTATTAGAGAAAGATGCAAAATTTTTGTGGGACGAAGACTGCCAAAGGAGCTTTGAGGAGCTCAAGGCTCACGACCCTTGCACCCGATAGTGAGAGGCCCCCAGGCGGAGAGTACCTTTCGGGGTAATGTGTGATGCAAAGCGACCTCTCGATTAGAGTAGTTCTCGGACGGAGGGAAGAAGGAAAGCCTTATGTGATTACACTATGCCGTAAGACCTTTGAACGAGGCCTAGAGAAATTACACTACCACAGAGAAGGAGCTACTGGAAGTGGTCTATGCCTTGGATAAGTTACAAGCATATTTGGTTGGGTCGAACAAATCATATTCACACGGATCACTTTCCCGGCTGATTAGTGCCCCGAAAATGCTATTTTGGGCCACATTTTTTAATAGGTTTGAAGCTTTTTGTGTACTGTTGTTATAATTAACCCAATTGACATATTAGGGTCCCTATTGTACTACGATCATATTTTTGTGGCTAATTTTGCGTTTTGCAAGCTTTTAATGCAAGTTTGTCGAGTCATTCAGCGCGAAGAATTATGGTAGAATTGCTATTCTGAGATAAAATCGAGAAGAAAGAATATCGAGAAAAAGGAAAAGCAAAAATACATGAATCGGATGAGTAGCGACGGGGAGCAATGGAGCAGTATGAGTGAGCAGTGCCAAAATTTCGCTCTGTTGGAAATTCGCTATGATAGAAATTTCGCTATCATAGCGAAAATTCACGTGCATAGCATTTTCAATTTAAACTATAGCTGAATTTTAGCTATGATGGCGAGCTTTACAGCTATCATATGAGTACAGCTATCATAGCGAAAGTGTGCTCTTGTTTTTGTGTTTAAACGACTCCGTTTGGTTTTCCTTTCTACCCTTGTAATAACTTTTGTTTTTGGTTTGTTTTGTAATTTCCCTTGCTACGGCCGTATAAGCTAGAGTCGAGGTTTGTATTTTAATCAATCCTCCTCTGATAAATTTTTGGGGGAGCTTTTGGCTCTCCCGCGTTTTCATTTTATGCTCCTTTTCTCTCATTTTCTTGGCACTTTCTGGGCAGCCAACACCCTCCGAGGATGACGACTCGGAGGATGAGCGGCTAAAATCCCTTCCTCCTTGAAGAGCGAGAGGTTCTTTGGAGTGCAGATAAAAGGCTCTTTGGAGGTTCCCACATTTTCAGTGCGCAGCGGAGTTTGTGTTTCCTTTGAACTCTAGGTTTTAAATCCCTAAATTCACCTTGAATGACCTTTATTTGGTAATCTTTTGAGGGTTCGGTGGATTGCCTTGCTAGATCCTTTGAGATTCATTAGTTACCTATATTAATCATTGTAGGTAGTCGAGGAGATTGTTCTTCCTTTGTTGGTGAACACTCTTTGCTCGATAAACACCATCTTTCAAAAGGATAATTATTTTTGGGTTAGGTTTATAGCTAAATGAAGGTCGGTTCGAGGGAGATGACTATAGGTCATCCTCCCCTGACCAGCGAAGGAAATAACCACAGGTTCCTCTCAATGACTTGTAGAACTCAACCCAGTGACCCTAACACTTCAAAAGGGTTTATTTTATTTTAACTTGTTTTTATTTTCAGTTTAAACCCCAAACCTCATTGTTTTTATCACCACCTTAAAAATCCAAACCAAATTCACCATTTTTACTTCACTTAAATCATTTTGTCTGAAGAAAACCCATCCTTGTGTTCGGCCACACAGAACCACTATCTTTGCGGTAGCTTGACTACGCGGTAGGGCAACAGGTATAAATTTGGTGATTAGGCACCCTGCTTTGTGGCATAGATCATCGGCTTTAAAAATACACCGCTCACTGACGGAGATCTTAAAGCTAGGTTCGGATGGGTTCTTACATTGCAGGTTCAACCATACTAGTCAAAGACAAAAGGGTGTAGAGAATGTTGTTGGATCATCTATCAAGATTAACAATAGCACACAACACTCACGACCCTCCCGATCAATGGCGAGTTCCACTGAGAAGAGTCCACTGCTCTTCAGTTGAGAAAACACACCTGATGTGCCCACATTTGCCAATTACTTAACCTTGGTGAAGTACCGAGTTAGAGAGCCTGAACGAGGAGTTTTCTTTGCAAAAATTCACTCATATTATTGGGAAGAACCCTTCTTATACAAATACTGTGCTGATCAGATAATCAGAAGATGTGTGGTTAAAGCAGAACAACATGGGATACTCAGCCACTACCATGAGAATGCATGTGGAGGCCATTTGCTTCCCGAGCGCGAGGGAAGGTACTCTGATGCGGATTTTATTGGCCTTCCCTTTCGGGATGCCCATACCGTAATGCGCGAGAGAAGTCACGACAAATGCGAATTGGAAAATCTCTAAATACGTCACATGTTGCCTTTGAACTCGATTTTGGTAGTTGATTTCATGGGACCATTCCCTTCCTCCTTTGGATACATCTACATTTTGGTGGGAGTTGACTATGTATCAAAATGGGTTGAAGCAGTGCCTTGCAGAGCAGTAGACCACAAGGTGGTATTGAAATTCCTAAAGGAGAACATCTTCTCAGTTTAGGAGTCCCCCGAGGCTATAATCCCGGTGATGGAGGGTTCCGCATTCACGCAACAAGCCTTTTGAGAACCTCTTAACTAAATATGGTGTCCAAGCATAAAGTGGCCACATACCATCACACACTCGAACCGGTGGGGGGTTAGGTTAATAGCAGGGAAATCAAGACAATGCTGGAAGTGAAAGTGGTGAACTACAACGAAGTTGGTCTCTCAAGGATTCTTGGACTCCTTATGGGCATACAAAATACATCAGCCAGTATGTCCCTTATCGCCTAATAGTTTATGGCAAGGCATGTCACTGCTGTGGAAGTGGAAGTATAAGGCATGGTGGGCGTGAAGGCGAAGACACGAATATGGCGGTGGCCTTAAAGGCTCCTTGATATCAATGAGCTGGAAGAGCTGAGGAATGATGCCTACTTCAACTCGAGAATTGCAAAAGATAAGTTAAAAAAGTGGCATGATCAGCTAATAGCTCGTAAGAATTTCAAACAAGGAGACCCAAGTCTTTGCTTTTACGACTCAAGCCACCTTTTTCCAAGCAGAAAGCAAGTCGGATATTTGGGTCATTCCTTGTCAGGAGGTGTCTCGATGGATCAGTAGACCTGCTCAACTCCAAAGACAATAGGGTGTTCAAGGTCAATGGGCAAAGGCTGAAACCCTATGCAGCACAACACTCAGACAAGGAGGAGATTCCCCTCCTTGACCCCCCATGAATTCAAAAAAACTACCTGAGTGGGAGTGGCTATTGCAGTATCTCAGAAGTCACTAAAATTTGTGTTGGAATTTTGTGTGCTTTATTTTAAGTTTTAGTTGTGTTTTTCTCAATTTCTTTGTTTTTAGTTGTGTGTTTTCTCATAATTTTTTGGTTTTCTTTTTATTGCAGGTGTTGCTTAAGGAAGTGAGTTTTTGAGCAGTGCAAAAATTTCCAGGCTTGTTAATTTTCGCAACCTGTGAAATTTCGTAGGTTGCCAAATTTCTCCTACGCCGCACTGTTCATCTTCTTCCTGCCCTTTCACTTCCCTGCAACCTTCCATTTCCTGCGTTTCATTAATTTTTCTAGTTTTTTTGAGCCACAACCACTAACCACCTATTTATGGATATTAATTGGGCTCAACCTCTTCAGTTACCCTAAACAATCTATTTTAAGCCCCGCTTCCCCCTGCTCATCCCGAGAATCATTTACGACCTCCTCCTCCCATCCTCTCCATTTCTTGCCTTCTCAGTGACCATGGTGAGACGAGGAGGTCTGACTTTCGGCCTATAGTGAGGCGGAGTCTTCTCCTCCGCCGGCGGCCTCGGCCTTAGCCTGTTGCCGCCGCCCTTTGCACCTGCGGCCACCAGCATTACCGCCGCCGTGGAAATTGCCTTCTCCTGCTTAGCCACACTACGCGGCAGGACATTCTGCCATGGGTTACTCTCTTTGCTACCCACCCTAAGGAGTACCATGCAGGGTTGGCCCTCCTCCTCTTCGCCACATCTGAGCCGTCCGGGTCAGCAGGTCAGAGGGCCGGACCTCGACCCGAGGGGAGTCTTGGCCCGGGCCTCGAAGCCCCATCGCCACCTACTCGGGGCCACTAGAGATCTCCCTCGGACTGTCCCGGCCTCGATCATCGGGCGGCCCCGTACCTTCTCTGACCCTATTCGAGGGGAATGCGATTGCGGTGGAGGAACATGCACGAGATTTATTATGATCTTAGGCCTTTCTTGAAGATTTAGAGCTTCGAGATTCGATGCGTTTAGTGCAGAGGTACTCCCTGGAGCCATTTATGATGCCCCCGTCGGTTTTACTACCCTAGGGTGGTCGCGAGTTCTACCACTGCGATGACTTCGCGAGCCAATCGGCGGCCATTCATATCTCTATTGATGGCCGACCTGGGATACTTCGGGCCACGGATATAGAAGCTACTTTCAATCTACCAGTGGTCCTTGCCAACTCAATAGATTATGGGCGTGTAGCGTCCCTCGACCGGGGAGATGGTTAGTTTACTATCGAGGACCTTATAGTCGGACTATCTTGTTCGGAGACTGACTTCCTATGGGCGTACTCCTCGTAAGACCATATCTGCGGTCTAATCTTTTCCGCTCCGGCCGCAAAATGCGAGGAAGGCATTCTAGAAGCTCTGCTCCGTATTTCAGAGGGGTTATGGTTCAGCCCGGCCGAGCTTATCATGACATTCTTATTCCACTTTGAGGACAAGGTCCATCGCAAGAGTCTGACCAGAGTTGAGTCTACTCCCCTCCTGTTCCCGAGACTTCTATGCCAGGTTTTAGGCTTTGCTCGGCTTCCTGGCGAGCCTAGGCTGGGCGTCGTGGTGATTGCGGGCTATCAACCTGGTGTGGGTGGCGAGACTAGGCCCCTTTTCACCTCATCGATGGGCGAGGACCGGCCAGCGGACCTTCCTAAAGAGGAGACGACCACCTCCGATTAGTGCATCTTGAGGGCATCGAGGTTCAGGCATCCTCGGTTCAACTCTGTACCCTTTCTATTACAATTCTGCGTCCTCTGCACCTCCACTTAGCCCCGGCCCCGATTGCCCTGACTCCTGCGATGTTGCTGGCGACGCTTCATACCTCATGACATATCAGCCCCATATCCGCTCGGTATTTCACGGTTATCATGGATGTAGTCGCACATTCTCCGCCCGCGTCTACATCATTTGTAGCGCCCATGCGGCTCTGGGCGGGGATGACTCACATTGGGGCTGCCATGGCTCGAATCAAATGCATCCTCATGCGAGGTTCGAGTCACCTAGGTACCTCCGATTTTATCGGTGCACGCCCGGGCCTCTTGATTCCCCTCCGGCGAGCCAGCCCACTGTAGCCTCTTGACTTGCTAGCGGCAAAGTAGCGAGCCACTCCACAGTGACACCTCGGCACGCCTAGGATGAGGATGACCTTCCGTCGGCTACACATTGAGAGTAGCACTTCCTTCTCTAACTTTCTGATCCGAGCCCCATTGCGGACAATGTGATATTTGGTTGGGGGGAGAGTTAGCGAAGGAAGTGATTTTTACACTTTTGATTTCACTGTCCTTTTGAGCAAAGCCCATTTTGTATGTTTAGTGGCTTGCTTTTTGTTCTATTTTGTGAAGCTACTTGTTTGTTTTTGTAAAGTTGAAAACATAGTGATATATTCTTATACATACCATACAGCTTATTTTCTCAATTCAAAAATTGCACCCATTTTTTTTTGCACCCATTTTTTTTTTTTTTTTTTTTGTGGTTTGCCTAACGCAGGATTAGAAAATTGAAACAACGCCCAATGCTATTGATGTTAGATTAGTTCATGCATAATTAAGTGATGATCAGTTGAAGTCTCATGGTTTTTCAACCTTCTTCTTCTTCGCGCCCCAGCTAACCACACAGTGCACATCAGTTTTCTTCAATAAGCTAAGAAACTGCCTAACCCCCCTTACTTTGCAATGCCTACCCTAGTTTCGTTGACCACCTGTAATAAGTTGAGGACCCTTAAGAAAATAAGGCTAATGAAGTCTTCCATAAAGAAAAAGAAAAAGAAAAAGAAAAAGAAAAAGGAAAAGAAAAAGAATAGAAAAGGCTGCGACGCTTAAGCAACTGAAACAGAGCAGTCGAGGGTATATGATGAAAGTCTTTAAAGCCTGGTGCCCTAAACCAACTGGTTGGGATCCGCCGACTTAGTGCTCGCAACATGGGTGGATGGTGAGGTTTAGTGAGTTGTAGGTGCTGGAGTTTCGAAATCATTTGGAGTCCGGGGTGAAACCTGAAGAGTCAGTGGTCGAAAGATCCTTATGACTTGATGCCCTAAGCCTTAGTTGGTTGGCAGTCATCGGTGGATCCCCGTTACATGGACTTTGGTGAGGTCGATTCCTTAGCATTGCACCCTATAACACAAAAAGGAGTGTGGAGTAAGAGTGGAGCCAAATTTATTTAGGTTGGTCAATGTTCTAGGTCTTGGCGGTAGCTTGGTTAGGGGGAGAGTGCATTTTGGTAGCTTACTGTTAAAAACTGATCATATAAACTCTTAGATTTTGGTGGAAGTTTTAGGTCGATTCCCTTGAGTTGGATACTCTTCTAAAACTTGATTTTGTATGGCATTCATTCTCCCAAGATGGTTATTGTGCAGGGCCTTGGTGATTCATACTGAAGGTTAAACATTACTCGTCTACATACTTTTTGAGATACTTTTGTTTTGTGAAAATATAATTGGTCTGCTCTCTCTTTCTTTCTGTCATTGCTAAGGGACTAGCAATGTGTCGGTTGGGAGGAGTGATTAGTGCCCAAATAGTGCTATTTTGAGCCCGGTATATTACAGGTTTTGAACACTTTTTGTGTACTAATCAACTTAGTTAACCCAATTGGCACGCAAAGGTCCCGACTTTACTACTTATCGCATTTTGTGGCTATTTTTGTAGTTATACAAACCATCTCACGTAGCGTCATCAGGAGCAACTCAAACACGAGAATCCAAGCCAAACTCGATTTGCGTGTGAGAAGTCGAAAGTGAAACCCTGGCCCGAAGGAAATTGGACCCGCTGTAGAAATTTTGCGGGGTTGCGATTTTTCGCAGCTTTTGCTCACACTTCTTCTTTGACCTCCATTTGACCACCTTTTTTGTGACTTTTTCCTAAACTGCCTTATGTATTGTTGGTAGTTCAGGCATTTAATTTCCCTTGACTCTGGCGGTATAAGCCTCGTGTTTCTGTAAGCGTTGATCACTTGATGTAATAAATTTTGGGGCGCAAAAAGCTTTCAGCTTTCCCGCCTATGTGATTTTCTCTCATTTTCTCTCCCTTTCTCTCACTTTCTCACCAATAAACACTCCTTGGTTAATGACTCAGGGATGTGGCTAAATCCCTCATCCTTGAAGAGGAAGGCCAGCTAGGCAAGGGTTTGAGGCAAGTTGTTGTCCCTCTCTATTTTCCGCATTCGGTTATTATCATTTGTGTCTGCGTGTCTCACGGGGTTTAAATCCTTTTCGATGTACTGAGTTGTAGTGATGTTTGGGACTCAGTGGATGTACACTGGATCCAGCAGGCTCAGCCAGGTGCTATTTATTTGCCTCGTAGAGTTAGGTCAAAGGTCGGTTTTGCTTTGAGACATGAATGATCAATAAATGGTGTATCTCAAGAGAAAAAATTTTAAGGTTCAATTTTCATACCTAAACGAAGATCCGGTTTGGGAAATGACGTATAGGTAAATCTCCCCAAGCGTGAGAGAAAAGGTGAGAGACCTCGGTCGCTTAGAACCCCAAGCCCAGTGGCCCGAGACTTCGAGTTCTTTTTACATTCTATTTCATTTCGTTTGTAGTTTTCATACCACCAATCCTGCTTGTTTTTACAAAACCCCCAAATCCCAAGTGAACTCACAATTTTACATCGGCTATCAAATCATTTTCTTGCGAAAAAAAACCCATCCCAGTGAGTTAGACCTAGGCGCAGCTATCTGCGAGTAGCTAGGCTACAGTAGTAGAAGGTTTAGGTTTATAAATTTTGTTGGTTTGGAAGCTGCCTAGCTACACGTTTACATGCAAATCATCTTACCATACCAAAATCTCTCCTAGAGCTTGAGTTTTGGTTTCTGTTGGCTATCCTCATACTGCCAAAGGTTATAAACTCTATGATGTTGTTTTAAAGTCATTCTTTGTTTCTAGAGATGAACTTTTCCATGAATCGCTCTTTGCACTCATTCTCCATTATTAATTCTTGTGATATTTATGATCCTTTTCTTAACTTAGTCCTACCTATACTAGCCTCTTTTCCTGACATTTCACGTTTAACCACTACTTTTTCTATTCCATCTTTTTCACCTACTTATTCTCAGACCCATTCCTTAAGTCTTTCTCATCCACCTTCTTATCTTAGTGATTATCATTGTAATCTTCTTTATGGCTCTACCATGCCTCTTTCTTGTAACCAACCTTTACAAAATCATCTTTCTTATAATAAGTTTTCTCCAACTCATTCTCATTATCTTTTTCAACTTTTCTTCCGATATCGCTTCATTTCTACCATCAAGCTATTCAATATGATCATTGGAAAGCAGTTATGCATGATGAACTTCAAGCTATGGAACTGAACAAAACATGGTATGTGATACCACTACCTAAAGGGAAGATTCTATAGGATGTAAATGGATTTATGAAGTCAAATTGAGGCTGTTGGCAGTGTTGAAATGGTGCAAAGGTCATTTGATAGAAAAGGGGCATAATCAACAAGAAGGGCTTGATTTTTTTGAGACTTTTCACGATTCTGTGAGGTGTTAAGATTTTCTTATTTGTACGCCTATAGTTGGTTTCTTGTCTAGTGGGTGGCAGACTATGCTTTCAGCCATGAGAGAATCTCTTTGAAGAAGTGTATATGGACTTACCATTAGGTTATACACCTTTGAGTCTAGATGTTGGACAAGGGGAGCATGTTGTATGTAAGTTGCAGAAGTCGATTTATGGCCTTAAACGCGCTTCTAATAATGGTTCACCAAGTTCGGTCACGGCTCTTATTTGATGTGGTTCTCGTCGATCTAAATTTCTTTGTTCCGCAAAGAAGCGAGTTCTACATTTATTGCCTTATTGTTATGTTAATGATGTTATTATCTTGATCCTAATGAAAGCTTGATTATCAATTTTGTAAGGAGCTTCTTGACGGTCTATTTATGTTGAAGATCTTGCTACTCTTAAAATTTTAAACTTGAGTTGCTCGCTCCAAGAAAGGCATTTTACGAATCAATGATACATTATAGTTATTAGAAGATATTGGTTTCTAATTTTTATTTCTAAACTTCTTTGTTATGGATTCTAATGCCAAGTTGAGTTCTTTTGATGGTAAGTTGCTTCTCGATCCTTCTCATTATAGGAGACTCGTTGGTTGTTTGCAAATAAGAATATAGAGCTTTGGCTAGTACCACTAGTAAGTTAGTGTGAATTTCACAGTTGTCGATTTTCAGATTTTGGTTTCTAAAACCATTATGATTTTTTTGGCGATAACCAGCGGCTCTGTGTAAGCTGATCCAATTTTTCATGAGCGTCGGCATTAGAGATTGATTGTCATTTTGTGCCAATGAGTTACCTAACTAATGGTTTTTAAAGTGTTTGCTATTCAAGAGTTCTTTTCAACTTGTTGGTTGTTACCAAACCCTTACCCATTTCATAGCTTTTTCCGCTTCTATCCAAGATGGGTGTTGTGAGTACCATGATTTGATCAGCTACTTGATGGGCTTGGGGCCCGTTTGGCATGTGTTATGAAACGACCCGATTCCACTCGCCTCACCAAGACCGGGCGGACCTTCCCGAATTTGGAGGAATCTAAAGAGAGGCCACACAGGAAAGCAAAGGTCAAACTCTTAAGGCTTGCTTGGGGGCGTCACTTTGGGATTTCAAGAATCGGCCAACCGGCCATTCTACCCCATATGGGAATTCTACCCCATATGTGAAGTTTGTTATGAATAAACACCTAAAAGCGGAAAATCCGCAAAAGCAATATTATTAGCGAATTTTCCAGCCTCTGAATCTCTTACTCCTCGGAGAGATAATCCTAGATAAAGGAAAAATAATCCACGATAAGGAAGGATTAGTCATTGATAAGGAAAAACATATTTACCGCCCAGATTTCTTCTCGAGATAGGAGATTGACAAACCATTGCACTTTAAGTGAAAGATCCCCCACGAGGTGGAGGTAAGCAATTCTAACTGCGCCTATTCCCTTCTCCCTCTCCATATTTTGCTGACAATCGCTCCGGAAGGCGACCCGACCCACCGTCAGGATTACACCTTTTGCGAGGTTTATCGCGTTCTTGATGCTCGAAGTCAGATTATTGAGGTTTACATTGCACTGCTAATGCTCAAGGAATATGATGATCAAGGTCCCTACAACTTGATGCTCAGAGGACCCGATGTTCAAAGTCCCGCCGGTTTTTATACATGGCGCCCCAAAGCAGGGGTGCAGTTGACAACCGTCGACTGCGGAATACTCGTGGATGGGTAACGGAGCACCACTCACGAAATCGACGAGTCTCCCGCATGCGGGGCTCTACCCAAATAAACCTGTGCAAGCAATTCAATATGGTCACCACAGGGGTCCATATACAATTAAAATGGTAAAAATGGTCGCAGGCGTATCACCTCCATTAAAATTACATCAACTATATACCAATAAGGTTCAAGAGTTATACATTACTCTTAATACAAATACATACAACCCATATATATTTACAAAATATATATTAAAGCCACAATCAAACTTTCCTTCATATGCGGAGTCCCGAATGAGGGGTCGGCCCGTCTGCTGACTGTACACGAAAGAGGGTCGCGGCAGGAGTGGCGAAAGCCCAGTAGTGATAATCTCCTACAAGGGCTACTCATCACTTAAGTGCACATGCAATGGTCGCACAATCAAACACACATCCAGAGTGCGACATACACATGTCTACCTGAATGTCTCTACATGCCATGAATGAGACTTCGACTCACCCGTACCCCATGTACGAGCTCATGGCTCCATCACTCGATATGTCATTGAGTAATATATCCAGTCACTCACCCGACTCGTCTCACATACATACGCCAACTGTGACAACTGTCACTGGCATTACTAATGACCAAAGTATCGAGCCCTCCCCGGCTCCGTTACGTCTGATATGATGGACCATAGATCCCCGAGTCGATCGACTCCTATCCACCTGACCCGAAGTCTATGTAATAAACATGACCGTGTGTCTTCTTTGGGCAACATAACTTTTCGGATGATACCATAGGTCTCTTACACCCATACGCCTGGAGTTCTCATTGACTCCCTCAAACATGCATTTTTCGTGAATGAAACCATTTCCCGAACAAAGGTATTTGTTCTAATGTCGTGAATGACCCTCCGATATATGACTGGACACTCAGATAATCTATTTTGTGGACAACCCTCCGATGTATATCAATTGGGCAGACTCCAACGATTGATATTATATGGACAACCCTCCGATGTTGTAGTGGACACACTCCGATAAATAATATTGTTGGTCAACCCTCCGAACAATTCTCTCAAGAAACCACCATTGCACTCACTCTATTGTTCTGGTGCCTAGATTGCATATGAAATGCAATGAGCCATTTCCATTTTCTTAACCCGTGTGACTCATTTGGATGTTGTCTTATTAATCAAGCCCACTAATCAACACCCTACGCAGTGTTGATCCATAACTCGTCATTACTCACGACACACCGTAAACATGCTTTCTGATGTCGATCTCAACTATGCACTCACCTAATTTCTAGATTTACCCCGGTGCATATAGAATGCATGATGCCAATTCCAACATTCTTACTAATATATTCCACATGCATATATATTAACATAATTAAATCATATAAAACATGTTATGCAAATTCACAATCAATTACACCAAAATTAGCTCACATGGGCTAATTAACAAACACGAGCAATTCATTTTGAATCATTCAACCATACACATTTTCATACAAAAAAATAATTTCGTGTCACTATTCACATTACTATTCATGTTACTCATTTTCTAGTAATAACACACAAAATGGCCAAATCTCGGACCCATATAAAACAGGGCACCTCTTGGTCCCTTCACGGTTCATCACCGAATATTGTGATACCAAAACACACCACAAAAGCCGAAGACATCGGTCAGGGGCAAAACCAAACTCAACACGATGCAGGATTTTGCTGAAAATAGTCGAAAATGCATACTTGGCTTGTCTAAAAGTCTAGAAAATTGTGACTGTCCATTGAGTCCTAAAATTCAGCCGGATTGTCAAAAATAGTCCCAAGCCCTACACTCAGTCGAAAATTTGAGGACTGGAGTTTACTGACCTTTCATGGCCTCTAAGCCAATTCAAACGATTAAATAGCCTTTGGGCTAGAAATAATACAAGTAGGAAATTCCCACCTGTGGAGTTTGGCGAAACTCACAATTTTGGTGTCCACGTGTGGCTCTCGTCGCGTAAGTCAACTGCTTCCGGTCAGAGCCAAAATCTACGGTCCGATTTTCGTAAATCTGAGAAAGAAGCGAAGAGAAAGAAAAAAAATAAAATAAATTCTCTCTCTCCACCGCCCTCTCCTCCCGACGCCCTCTCCCCTTTTTGATTTTTTTTTTCCATTTTATTAGTATTATTATTATTATTATTATTATTATTATTATTATTATTATTATCATTTTGAATACATAGTTCATATTGCTTCATTCGGATCCCTTTTTACCCCGAAAAAATTTATTTCTTTTCAGTTCACTTTATTTTAAATGAACTTAACCCAATTTCTTCGAGATTTTCGTAAAATCTAGTCCCTAAATCAGCGGCGACTTATCACGAAAATTGTAAAATATTGGAATTATCTGAGAATTCGGCGAAACTTTTGGGGTCACTAGATTTGTGAGACGAATTTAACGCGCGATGCATTTCATCATCCGAGATCTAGAAATTTCGGTTTTTAACCCGAAATTACGTTTATCCTTTTCGAAAAATTGAATTTTTCTCGGGTTTTATTATCAATCCTCACCTCCATCTTGAGGGAGTAATATAACTATACACATGTCCTATTTTACGTTAGTTTCAATTGTTACTTGATTTAGTGATCTCTTTGCATATAAAGGTTCTTAAGTTCTACAAATGCGTAAATAAGATTCTTTTTTTTTCAATACGGTGGCTAGGGATTGCATATTAAGGGACACATCACCATGTTTTTGTACAACCCTGAACTACATTTGTATGCTTATTCTTGGAGAAGGGCTCTTTGACAGTAAAGAAAATCTTGGATAAGAGGGCGTAAATGGATCTGTGATCGTGGAGGAGTGACATTCATTCCCTCTTGGGGAAAGACATTCATCCTACACAATATAGATGGATGTCTACGTCCTGTTCAAATGTCGGTCACCGTTTCTCCACAGAATAACATGGAGAAGAAAAATCAATCCCAATATTTATTACTGATTCCTACAACAAATTAAATTCATTTATTTCCTTTTTATTTTTTTTGTTTTTTTATTTTTTTTGTGGTACGGTTTAAAGTGGATCAGTCTTTAACATGTTTCCCACCCAACTTGACTGAGACTTTTTAGGGAATAATTAGGAGAAACGTCTTGTAAACATAACTACATATATTATCCATACGTCATCTAATTGATGTATACCCAATTTAAAGTGCTACTCATGGTGTGGCTAATAGAATTTAAATGTTGTATACCTAATTGATGTATCATTTCTTAAGATATATTAATTTTAGGACGTATACTATGAAAATAAATTTTTTAAAAATATATAAATCATCTATGAATTAATATTAGATTCTGATAGTGCCTAAAAAATCATCGCATAGGCCCGGGGCCGAGGCCGAGAGGCGACCATCGAGTAAAGCTTAGAGCGAGGTTGGCATCCTCGCGGAGTGGGGCTGGCAGAAGAGCCTCACGTGGAGACTAGGCCCATGATGACGTCTGGTTGCTCATGGTATGACGTGAAACTAAGCTGAGTGGGCGGGCAGGTGACGAGGATAATCCGTTGTCCAACAGTTGTGGCGTAAGAAAGGAAAACACTCCATCTCCATGATCCGATATCTACTCATTAAGGGAAGAAGGATCCCCCACGATTACGGCTCCCTAATTATCCTCTAATATTCAGCCACTGATAACTAAAGTGGAGTGGAGACAGTTTACTACATTATAACTAAAGTGTTTACTTACCATAAAAAAATAAAAAAAAACTATGTGACTATGAAAATGGTGGGATTCACACGGCTTCTCTCAACTTGTTTTCTGCCTAAGTAGCCCTTTGAACTACTACGTCTGAATTACACCTAGCAATCAATAAAATCCAGATTGATTATTTTCTTGTAAAAAAAGGCATTTAATTTTTTCCTTTTAAAATAATCTAAAGAAAATTAGAATTATAATAATATAAATGAAGAAATTCACTTTTAGGTTCCGTCGAAGATATCTAAATTTTGGCTTCAAACAAAGAACGAATTGTTTCGAAAAAGAAAAGACATAAAACAAATCGAGTATAAGGAAAAAAAAAGAAAGTAAAAGTTTAAGAAAAAAATGGAAAAGTAAGTTTAAATTTAATAAATTATTTTGATATATTATTTTACTTTATAAAAAAATTAGATAATTAATGAATTAATGATCTTTGTTTTATTTTACTTTATATAAAATTAGATAATTAATTAATTAATGATATTTGTTTTTTTAGATTTTTAATTGTAATATATAAGGCATGATTAAAATTAACATTTTTCCTTTATGAAATATAACCTACAAAAAGCGCCATTGTGACTAGTTTATGTGGTAGAGCGCTCATCGTTTAAAAAATGATGGGCATAAGGAGGGGAGAAGTCTTGTGTTCGAGTCCCAATTGAGACAATTTACTACATTATAACTAAAATGTTTAGTTTTTTTTAAATTAAATATTACCTACAAAAACCTTTTCTTTTGCTTTCACCAAATAAATTATTTTGGATAAAAAATAGTTTAAATGATTAACAGCCAAAGACTTAAAATTAAAGTGAAAGAGAGAGTTGGATGGATTTTATTATATAGATACAGCAAGGTTTATCGAGGCAGCAGATGAAATTACATTCTCTAACCAAAATAATATTGTAATTCCTGAGTTGAATTTAGAAATTTCAATTTTCAAGCAGACTACCTTTTCATGAATGTGTTATTGCATATTATTTCTAGACCTTACATAACAAATAATTATTAATCTTTCAATATAACTAAAAAAAGAAGAAAAGTATACATATCATCAATTGGGTAAAAGAAAAAAATATCCAAGTACAAAAAATAAAATATTAAGAAATGAAATAAATTTAAAAGCTAGAAAAGTTTTAAAAAAAAAAAGGGCTGATGTGAATGGCAAACAAAATATCAAAATTGACAAGTCATTGTCGATCGCGAAGGAAAGCAATTATTCATTTGTATCGACTTGTTACTTGTGTGATCAAAGCAAGGATGAAAATATCAATTTTGACAGATATATCAGTACTTGATGTGACGACCCAAATTTCGAGTCGATTTTTTTATGTTAACCCGGCGAGTGGTGTCCATGCATAGTGTCTGACGGTGACCACTAAATAGTGCACAACCGCAGTGCACCACTCGGTCATCGTGTGCCGCGATGCGCGCCGCAGTAGAGCATTGTCGATTACCTTTAGTGCTGCCATTTGTGGCGGTGCGGTGTAGGCGCCTTTGCGGCTCACGCCATGCGCCTCTTGAGGTCGCGACACCACCTTAGCCCGTACTGTCGCGACACGAGTGAGCCACCCTTGTCATGTGAAAAAACTTTGTTACCTTGAGCTTCGAGTTCCACACTAAAGCCCCGTTGTCGCGACCTGGTCGTGTCGTGCCGCAGAAGCTGAACGCCTTTGCGGTAACCACAGCCATGACATAATATCTCTGTTGCAACACAGGGCCACCAACCCTAACCCTGTCGCGGCACAGTATTCCCTGTCGCGACACGAGGCCAACAAGTCTCTATCGCGACGATTGGAATCTCTTTGCGACCAGCTCTCGGCTTGCACGGGAACCCTGTCGCGACTACGGCATTCTACAATGCGACACATTCGGCTCCTACGGTAGAAGATCCATGTTGGCGACTGACAATGGACCATGTCGCGATATGAAACCTGACAACTCTGTGCTTAAAGAAAATGTTACGTAAGCGATAGAGTCCTTCTGTCGGCGCGGAGCAGTCGGCGCGGCTCACATTGTACGCGCTCTTGCTGCGCCCGGCTAACATCGTGCTTCGCATTCGCGTAACCCTTCTTGTCGCGACACCACCTGTAGTGTCGCGACCCAAAGTTGGAAATAGGCAGTAGCCCACTCCATTTTCTCTCCTACATTTTTCCCTTGGTTCAGCAGGTTCTAAAATTCACCATAAATTAACCTTATTACTACAAAGGCTATTGGAAACTGGAAAACTCAACAAAATGTATTCATTATACAAAAAAGGAGTTTATTACAATTTGTATTAAATTAATTACAAAAAGCTGGGTCTTTACCCGAGATGTTTACAAAACACGGGGTGGGCCAATCACGGACATCTCTTCGCCATTAAGGCCTTAGACGCGTTCCATCCTCAGTACCAAAAAATGGGGGTCCCACGACGAGGTGAGCAATGCCCGGTAGTTGAATTTCCTGCATGGGTACTCCTAGCCTAAGTGCTCATGCAATGATAACCAAACAAACATTCAAATAAATAATGCATATCTCTACTTGAATGTCTACATGTCATGGATGAGAATCACGACTTACCCTTATCCATGTCGAGTTCTCCTTTGACTCCTCACATATGCAATTTTCCAAGTGAGCTACTGTCATTTTCCGATGACAACCACAGATTGTTCTTAATCATCTCATATTTTCATTTACAACCATGCGCCTTTTGTGGGTAATGGATTTTTGGTGTCGCACCAACGGGCTCCACAAACCTAGACACTTTCACGGCCTTTCACCGCTGGGGACTATGTCTGACCATAAGTGATGGGTCTTTCACCTAGGAGAATCTATTCCAACACTTTAATACCCGACTTTTTATAATTATCCTTTACCATTTCTTAACCCGTGCGACTCATTTGGACATTGTCCCATTAACCGAGCCCACTAATCAACACCATGCAGCGGTGTTGATCCATGTCGTGTACCCATGACACACCATCGAGACACTTAACGGTGTTGATCATCTATGAACTCACACTCATGTAAATGCACGATGCTTTCAATTGCATGCCTGATGCAATTATGCCATTGCCTAATCATACCATGCTACATATACGATGAGAACTATATGTGCATACCTACTCATGCATATTCATCCATGCCTCATTTGGATATTTATATTAAGGTGCATACAAATTCCAAATAAATCATACCATTCATGCCACATATTGATTTAAACATACATGGACATCACAAATCACTACCACTCGGGTAATGATACACATAAATCCACTAGGCTAGTGGTGACCTGATTAGGTCGCGACTGGCACATGCTTGAGCATGTAATGGCCTTGTCATCTGTAAACCATGTGTCATTCATTTTTGTCACACACCATGACACATGAACCTCAATCATGTTATTTAACTAACAAACAATAACACAAAAAAGATCCTTAATTTAGGATCTCAAACCAACAGGGCATTATCCAGCCCCCACGCATCCCCTGAACCAGTCTTGGTTCCCTTCGTTTTACCATTTTCAGCTTGAGCCGAAACAACCCTAAGCACGAACCACATGCTTGAGCCAGTATAGACCTCGATCACGGGGTAAAATCCATCTTCATTAACATTCCCAGACTATCCAAAAACAGTCCCGAGACTTCTAGCATTAAGTCCCACTTTCCTGGAACTTACATGGCCACTCGAGGCCCCAAAACTACCCAAGCCATCAAATGGCTCTTAAACAGTAACCAGTAGGAAGAAACCCACACCTCTTGGGTTGTCATTTCCTGATTGGAGCCTCAGCTCTTGTCGAGGAAGCACTTTTCCTCTTGCTCCACTATGGGAACCGCCCGTCCGTCAGTAGAAACCAATTTAGAGAAAATGTGGTGTCTCTCTAAATTCTCTTTTTTTTTTTCCTTCCTTCTCTTTTCTTCTTTCTTTTCCTTCCTTCTCCCACCGTTTGGTCCAAGATGGGCCAAGTGGGAGAGTACTCTCTTGCCACATGTTAGCCTACCATTGGCTCACTTGGATTTCCTTATCCATTCATCCATCCACTTTGGATTCCCATCCAATCCTACGGTGCCACATGTCTCCTATGGCCTCACTTGAGCTCATTGTTTTCCTCATCGCACACTTGACATGTGGCACGCTATGAGCCACAGATCACGTGCCAGTGTCCCGTACTACCCCCGTTGCCTCGAAAGACGTGAAATTCCAACTGTCTCGGAATTAAACAAAATTTGACATAGTGGCCCAGATTTAGCGAGCGAGTTCAGCGGTGAAATGCCTTGATCATCCGAGATCTAGAAAAATTCCGGTTTTTGACCAAAATTACTGTTACCCTTTTTCCAAAAATTTGGATTTTCTGGGGTTTCACACTTGAATTTTACGGATATATCGGATATATTGGAGATATATTGGTATTTATAAATTATTCAAAATTTAAAGATATATTCAATTTGCATATCAAAATTTGTTTGAAGGTATATGAAATGATAATATCAATTAGATTTGAAAAAAACATTAAAATTAATTTTCTATGAATTATAAAAAATAATTGGTTAAACGTTTATATACTATGGCTAATTTTTTATATATATTTTTATTTTAGAATATTCTAAAAAATACTATAAATATTTCAAATATTTCATTTAATAATTTGTTTTTAATTTTTTTTTGTATTTAAAGATTTGCACAATCGTTTTTTTACAATTTAAAATTTTTTCAATCTAATTTAATATTAATTATTAAAAAATTAATAAGATTAATTATGGAGAAGACCCTTCATTTCTCTCCTATCGTTTTGTTATTCTTTAATTTTTTGCAATAATTAATAATAGTAATTATTAAGGAAGACATAATAATTCCAACCATCTCTTGATCTTCTCCTCTTTTTTATAAATAATTAATGAAGGTAATTATTAAGAAAGACATAATAATTCCAATCATCTTTTGATCTTCTGCCCTTTTCTATAAGTAATTAATGATAGTAATTATTAAGAAAGACAAGAAATAAGCAATATTAATTATTAAAGAAAGACTTTTCATTTTCTCTCTCACATCTCTTCATCTCTAATTTCTTTGCTCTATAACGAGACACCCACCTCAAATATTATTATTGTTTTTGAAAATTTTCAATAAAATGAAATATCATCGATATATGTGATATTCGATTTTTATAATATTTCTGTCGGCCAGATTATCAATGTTGTATATCATATCGATTGACACCGATACACGATATATCGCGATATTTTAATCACTCGATTAGAGACGCTGGATAGGCAAGGAGAACTACTAAAAGCATCCCACATTCGGACTAATTAAAAGTTTACTTATTTTATTAATTTTTGTGGTTATTTTTTTTGCTATTGAAGAATCCAATTATTAAATGCTATTAAATTTGGAATATTTATCTATCAAAACATTGTGAAACTAATTCCAAGTCTTTCTAATTCACGAAATTTTATGTATGTTCTTTTAATTTCAACATTTTTAAATTTATTAAGCCTATTAATTAGTCCAAAATATTTTATTTTGTTTGGTTTTGAGTATATTTATTTCACAGAAAAGTTAAGAACTTTTGGATAAATTTAGAAAAATACATCTGATTCATAAAGAAGTCACATGGAGGATTTTCTTTTGGGAGGTATTAATAAGGGTGACCAACCAAGATGTTACTCCATGGGTCATTAATAGATAATCCTTAAAAAACCTATTTTTGATAAAGACTAAACTGTCCTTTAACTAAAGTCTACCTTTAAAGAGACGAGGAAGGGAGAAAGATTGACCCACCGCCCTTACACATTCTTCCCTATTCGGTGATCCCTCCTTCTTCTCCCCTCGTGTAGTTAACTCACATTATGCAAAATTGTGAAGCTTTCAAATCTCATCTCCTTCTAAAAATAAAACTTTAGACTATCATTATATTAGACTATTATTATATTATTATTTTGGAGAATTTGTCAGTTGTGATTTTAGTTTTTAGGGTTTATATGAGCTTTTTGTATGCAGTTTTTACTATTTATTATGAAGTTTTATGATTTACGATTTAGATGAAATAATGTTTCGTGAAAAATGATTATAAAGCATTTTTAGATAATTTTTGGTTAGTTAATTGTTGTTGTTTTTAATAGAAAGATTGTATCTTTAAAAAAACTAAAATAGAAAAGAACATGATGTTTGGGGTTTGTTATTGTGTCAGTTTTTTTCTCTATTTCCCTTTTTAGTGAAATGATATTTCTTTTGAAAAAAAAAGTTGAACTAAGGTTTAGTTTGAATCTACATAAGAGGTTTTGAAATTTTAAATGAATCAAAATAAGTTATATTGAAATTAATAGAGTACGATACTAATAATCTATGCTTACAAAACAATTAAAGTAGAAGTATAATAGAGTACGATATATATATATATATATATATATATATATATATATATATATATAAATACTACAAATCAAGACATGATTTTTATACAAAACCTTTATTATTTAAAGCATTCAACATATCAATTTACAATAATCCTTGTAAAATATATATGTCATTTGGGTATAGTGTACGGTATCGTAATGTGTAGTTTTTAAGGTGTAGCTGTGGTGCATTTTGTATTTATTACTTGTACTTTTAACTTGAAGGCATAATTCTTATACAAAACATTCGATCTATTTAGTAATATTCAACATATCATTTTATTGTAATACTTGTAAAAAAATATAACAATTACACAAAATTGTGTTTATACATACAAATTTATTTTGATTTGGCTATATACTTTATTGTAATGTTAATTGTTTCAATGTTGTAATTATATTGCATTTGTATTATACCTGTACTTTCTAACTAAAGACATGATTTCTATACAAAACCTTCAATATATAAGCATTCAATATATCAATTTATAATAATACTAGTAAAAAATATAACAATTACCCAAAAATATATTCATATACACATATTCAATAATATTCTATTATCTGACTATATTATACTGCGTCTTAATATTAATGTTTCTATGTTGTATTCATATTGCCTTTCTATTGTATTTGGGTTTGTTTTATGGTTTTTGAGTTATTAAGGGTAATTTAAGTATTATTATAAAGTTGTCCATTTTGAATACTCACCATTAGGAGGAATTATCTATGATAATGACCTTTGTGAATGAATATCTTAGTTGGGCCACCCTTCTTTATAATTCCTCTAGAATAATTTCATCTTCCTCTACTTTAATGCTGGTATGCGCACTGATTGCCTTCTCTAAAATTGCATGGGTTGCAAATTTGAGAAATTTACTTAGTGGAGTTGAATTAATTTGAACAATTATTCTTAATTTTATTATGTAAATAAATTTGATAAGGAGTGTGAAATTAGAAGACATTAATGGTGGCTTAAGAAAAGGTGTATATATATATATATATATATATATATATATATATATGTATGTAATAACATGTATATATATTATGTTTTATTAAAAAAAAAATAGAAGTACAATATTTAAAGATTTATTTGTTAAAAAAAATTTATATTTAAGTTTTTAACTTATATTAAAATACCATATAGGTGAGATGTTTGGTGTCACTCCAAGCGTCTCGAGTTCGAACCTTAGGAATATATATGTGTTATGTGATATAGTTTTACTGCCTTATAATCCCTCTCGATTCGTATGGAGATTAATTAGTTTGAGTGTGGTATAGATTAAAGACCAAATCGCTTAGGACACCTCATGATTTGACAAAAAAAACTTAGATTAAAATGATTGATTAAGAAATACAAACATTTAATGAAAATTTCGGTGACGGGTGCATTGAAACAAACAACTTTGAATGAGAAAATCTATTTATCTTTAGTTGACTGTTGGTATCCAAAAGATGATATTCATATTAATAAGGTGTAATGAAATTTTATTGCTTGAAATCTAATAATATATTGTATGAGGACGACTCAAGTGATAAAGGTATGGGATGGGGTTAAAGTTGGTTCACGGCTCGAATCCCTTTAAGAAGAGAGTACTACAATCATGTATTATAAAGTGAAAGGATGTAAGAAAAAAAAAACACACAAGCATCGAATTCCACTCACAGTTACTCTATTGCAGGTCAATAAATTTCAAGAAATAAGGTGATGGTGACTAGCAGCTTCTCTATATAAGGATGGTAGTTTCTCTCTCTTTCTCTGCCCATCCACACTTTTTGCATTGTCTCACGTCGCCAGTACGTATCATTTCAACTTACTTTTATCACAAATGAATGCTTATTAACTTTATCACTATCTGATAAATGGATACTGATTGCATGGTCAACAGTTGTTTTTTGGAGGGAGATAGAAGGGTAGAAGGGTATCGGTCTGTTTGGTGAGCTAGAAAATGTGGAGGTTGAAGGTTGCAGAAGGAGGCAATGACCCCTACATCTTCAGCACCAACAACTTCGTGGGAAGACAGATAAGGGAGTTTGATCCTCATTATGGAACCCCTGAAGAAAGAGCTGGGATCAAAGCAGCTCGTGAAATTTTTTGGAAAAACAGGTATCAGCTCCCAGTCTGCAGTGACCTCCTTTGGCGGATGCAGGTGAGTTCATCCCACCTTTCTCCAAAAATAAAAAAAAATGTTAATAAAAATTATTTTTATAATCATTTTAAAAAATAGTTATTAAAGTAGGTTTTTATAAGAATGTGTTTTGAAGACAATTTTAGAGAAAAACAATAGTAGAAAATAGTTTTATGAAATAAATATTATCAAAAACATCTTCTTTTTAGGATAATTGACATAAATAATCCATCTTTCATCCATGACACTTTGTCAGTCTCACCTTGCGATTATGGGGTGACCAACTTTGGGGGTGCCTTCTTGTTTTTGTCCTGACCCCGACCCATGATTGGCTAAGGAAAAAAAAAAATCTTATATGGCATCTCTCTCTCTTCTCTTGCTATGTGTCACTATCTAATTGACTTCCAAATTTTTTATTTTATTTTTAAAAAAAATATGTTTGCATTCACACCGACGCAGCGTGTACCATGCGAAGATCGTCAAACGAACAAATCTCCAACCAAAGTCTCAATTAAGAAACCATAAACACAATCTCAAAGAGATTTATGAAATTGCTGATTTTGATTATTGAAAAAAATAATGTGCTTACAAAGATAGAATGACTAAGTATTGCTAAACAAAGTCTGACTAAAGAAGAAAACTATAATATTACTTGATAGACAAGAAAAGTAATTAATCATAATTAATCAAAATAAAACAGGTAAAGATAAAGATTCTTGAGTGAATTAAATAATTAATAGGAGTTCTCATCATTAAAGGCTCTTAATTAATTAAAATGATTAATAGGAGTCCTCATCACTATTGACACTTAATTAATTCAAATAATTAATAGGTGCCCTCATCATTCACCTCCACTTTTAGAAGGAACTTCGTCCTGGGTTATTATGGACTCCCGAAGACTACGTATATGGTGGAGAGGTAAAGTTCAATAACATTGAAGGTCTTTGAAATCTCATCTAAACATTGTTGTTGATCTTCTTAACAATCTAATTACGATCCATACTTTCTTTGCTAAATGCTCCTATGGTCATCTCTTGTCTTCTTGTCTTCACCATGCTAGACGGATTACGATTTGATGATAGCCACTCGGGTCGATCTTGCTAAACCATATTGCTCATAGTAATAAGCATAAATCCACCCTTAGAATAGAAATCTATATCCAATGGGCTTTTATTTGATCACTTACCTGTTAGCACATCATGCTTCCATCTTTCTTTGGCGTTAACAAAGGCAGAGCAGCACATATAACCATGCTAGTTTAAATATCTTTGCCCTTGCTCTTCTACCTTCTCTCTTAAGATTTTGTTCTCCTTAGAACTCATCCTATAATGAGGCACATTAGGAAATGAAACACTTGGAATCAAATCTATATGGTGTTGTATGTTACACATAGGAGGTAACTCTATTGGTAGATCCTCGGGAGTCACATCATCAAAATCCTCCAACTAAATCTGCAACTCCATCAGAATTTGAGACACAACTATATCTCTACTTTCTACTTCTCCTTTCACAACCATCAAATGCACTTCTTTGGTCTCCTTACACTCACCCATAAGTGAGGATGGCTCATGAATAGTGTTTATGAAAGGTTCCTTTGCCTCCAAACACTTGTAAAGTCTTGGGTTGGTTCTCACTTTTTGGTAACTGATTCCTCTTTGCCCGATCTGAATATTCAGTAGTATATTCATTCCGCTCTTGCTACCATGTGTGTACATCTCGATAAGCATAAGAAATATATTGTTCATAATTTCAAAACCAAAAATCTCCCTCATAATGATTGTTTCATCCTATGCATGTTGAAGCTGGTTAACGCCTCTCTCTCATCCTTGTCTCACTCAATCTATCCCACCATACTGATGTTTTCCCTTTTAACCTATAAGCAACAAATCTAACATTTATGTTCTTGGGCAACTCGGTATATTCAGAGAACTTGTCTACCTCAGTCAACCAATCTAAAAACCCCTCAATATCAGGATTACCACTAAAGTTAGGGATATCTACCTTTAGTTTGTATTCGTCATCTCCTTTGTAGTTTGGTTGCCACTGCCTTCCTCTTCTTTATTTGACGTTCTCAGTTGTTAATCTAAGTATCAACTTTCAAAGTCTTTGTTATTGTTTTATGCCCAAAAAGCCTCACAGAACCCCTTTATAAAAGGCCCCCTTACTGAATGAAGAAAAGGCAACCCAAGATAATGGAGGCAATTGTTAAAGTCGACTACATATCTTTAGCTTTCTTTGAGTGCTTTTAGGTGTTTTCGCAATATAATGCCTTGGTCATGAAGCTGGAAAAGCTAAGATGTATTCTGAGGAAGCAAGGAATCAGTGGCCCTCCACCATATTTTTTTGTTGGGTAACATAATGGAGATCAAGAACTGTAAAACCCTGGAAAATCCAAATTTTATGAGAAAGGGTAAAACGGTAATTTCAGCCAAAAATCCGAAAATTTTCTAGATCTTGGATGATGAAACGGACTTCAGATTGGAATCATCTCGTGGAATCTAACTTCTGCGGTCGAATTTCATATAATTCGAGATAGTTGAAATCGTATTTTTCGTAGCGCGAGAGTAGTATGGGACACTTGACGAGTGATGGCGAGTGGTTCCGCGGTGCGCCACGTGTCAAGTGCAGGATAGAGTTGAACAAAGAGCTCAAGTGGGACCCTTAGAAGACACGTGGCAACACATGATTGGGTGAGAATCCAAGTGGATGGATAAAGAGGATGAGGGTAATCAAAGAGCCATTAAAGAGTGACAAGTGGCAGTGAAGGACATCTCACTTGATCAAAGCAACCAAACCGTACAGAGAGGAAGGAAAAAGGAGAAGGAGAAAAAAAAAAAAAAAGAGTTGTAGAGAGAGAAGCTCTACCTTATCTCTAAATTTTCCGATGATCGAACCGGCGGTTTCAGGCGGAGCAAGAGGGAAAGTTTATCCTCGCAGCTAGAGCTTCGCATCGAGACCGGAATTGGGGAGTTTTGACAAACTCCAAGAGGTAGGGGTTTTCTCCTACTTGGTTTAGTCTTTGGCTAAGAACCATACAAATGGTTGGAGTGTTTGGGGCTGTATGGCCGTAATTTTTAGTCCCAAAGATTGGAACTGAGTGATTGGGTTTTTAGGACTGTTTTCGAACAGTCTTGACCATGTTTGATTTGGGCATTTCGAGACGAATTGCCTGATGGATTGATTGGAACAAATGTGTCATTTTTGGTGTTATTGCTAACGCTAAATAACATGTTGATTTGTGTAAATTATGTTAGTATATGCATGCTTGATATGTGTATGAATTATGAAAGTGGCACATTGCATTTTCATGTGCATGGGACATGTATCATAGAATATGGAATTGAGTGCATGACATGATTTCGAAGGGTTGACCAACAATTATTTATCGGAGCATGTCCACTATATTATATCGGAGGGTTGTCCACACAATTATTATAGAACCACAAATATATGTATATCGGAGGGTTGTCCACAAACAAACAAATATCTTTGTTTTGAAAATGATATATCATACATGGGAAATTGCATGTGTGAGAAAGTCGATGAGGACTCGAGACATGGGACGGGGCATGTAGACATTCAAGTAGGAATATGCATGATTTATTTGAATGTTTGTTTGGTTGCCATTGCATGAACACTTAAGTGGGGAGTAACCCATGTAAGAAGGATTCAACTACTTGTCATTGTTCACCCAGTCGTGGGAATAACAATTTAGTCTTGAAGGTGCACTTGGGGATGGAGCATCCAAGGACCTGGTAGGAAGAAAAGGCCAGATTAGGCCTCATTTTTGTATTTTGTAAATTATGGGCAGAGGAACCCAGTTTTGTACTGTGTAAAGAACCAAGAGTTGTAATTAAACTCTTTTTTTTTGTATAATAAATACATTTTGGCAAGTTGTCTAGGTTCCAGTGGCCCTTGTAATAATAAGGCTAATTTATGTTGATTTTAGAATGTGTTGAACAAGAAAATAAATAAATAAACAAATAAAGGGAGGCTGGAGCGGGAGCGAGAATGGGCTATGATACGTGTGAGGCCGGTCACGGCAGAGAAAGTGCGTCGCGACAAGGCCTCCCCAGGCGCGTGTCGCGATATCATTCCTTGTCCGCGGCGAGTGCGCGAGTCGGGCCACGACCAGGCCTATGTGCACGCGGTAGGCCTGCGTGGGCGGCTAGGACGCGTGCGGGACATAAATTCTCGGCCCTGTGTCGCGACTGGATTTCTGTGTTGCGACAGGTTGGGGCTGGGACTTGGTGACCAAGGTCACGATAGGGGTTCTGCAGCCGCCAGCCAGGGCCCTCTCTGGGCACTAGGTCGCGATCGGTAAGGCTGATGTCGCGGCCGGGTTTGGACAAAGCGGAGGCCTTGTGTCTCGACAGAGGGGACGATCCTCCTTTGTCGCGACGGAGAGTGCGGAGGACTTAAGAAAGATGCATTGCACGGAGTTAGGGAGCCTTGTTCGCACTGGACTTGTCTTTTGAACACCATTCATGGACACTGTTCAAAAAAAAAAAGTATAAAAATTACCCACCGAATTTGGGCGTCACGAACTCACGATCCGTCGTAGTGACGGACTCATCCACTAATTCTTGACACCTGGCCCCAGGCTACTTGACGTGTAAAACAAATGGTAGGACTAAGTTTTCATCGTTCTTTCCTCAACAATCATCGGTCATCTCCATTGTAGTTCTTAATTACGATTATAATAGTTGATTTATTTTATTGTCTTTTATTTTGATCAAATCCCGTAAAATTACAGTTTAACTATATATGTTTGTCAACTTTGAATTTGGACATATTATTATCTTACGAAGACATGATTAATATATATCCATGGAATTTCCACCGGGCCCAACCTAAAATGTTATCTAATATTGTGACATTTTTACAGTCAGCATTTGTGTTTTCTCTCGGTAACATTCAAATATTACATGAATCGACGATATTTTAAGAGGAGTGCGTCACATACACATCTACGGACTTGGGGAAGTCCTCGTTCCAACCGAGAGAGGCTCTATCCTTTGCTTGGCGGGCATTCTATCTTCGAATGGGTACATGCGGACTCATAATAGAAAAATCCTTGCTCTGTATTGAACATGGAGGAGAATTAGTATGATTCATTCAAATGATAATTATTTCTACTTATATATATATATATATATATATATATATATATATATATTGTTTTTGTTGCTTGTTGGAAGGCTAGCTAAGACGGCCAATGATCACTTGCACGGAATGATAGGCTGAATTATGGAATGCGAGATCTTCTTGAACTCATGGAAGACTAAGATCGAGGCGGATGGTGGAATTGCGATATAAAAATCGACCCCGATTACATGAGAGCTTCCTGCTCGGGAGATGTGATCTCCAAGGAGGCTTGTTTTGGGAGACGATTACAAAGGGAAGAGATTTTCTCAAGGCTTAGAGCACTCGAAGAGGCCGTGTCGAATTTTTCTTGATAATTCTGGAATGAGGTACCAAGCTTTCACCCCATATAACTTCTGGCTAAAAAAAGCACACCCAAATTTCACTGCAGAAAAGAAAAAAAGAGAAAAGATTGATCATCTTATGATATGATTACATATATATTCCCACGGCAATAGAAATGCTTGGGCATTAGAAAAGGATGTCGGAATTGATCCTAAAGGTGGTGAATGAGAGAAGGAAGTCGGTTGTTCATGAAAAGATCTCTTTACTTGAGATGGTCCTTGGGGAGCTAGGCAGTGAATTGTAAGAAGAAACGAGTGACTTCATTGTTGTCGCTGAGAACATCTGGGCGCTATCGAGCCCGCTGCGATGTCTGGTGTGGTGCCTCGTGCTCGGCTGCAAATCGGTGGCGAGCTCGGTTCGCGATAGTAGTTGAAATTTGTAGGGCAAAACTCCAATGCTTGACATGATCCATAAATAAACGGAGTAAATTAAATAATTATATTGGAATGTTATCTATTAATAATATATAAAGCCAGTAAATCTTAAATTCGTAATTTTTTTTTTTTTTTGTATTTTAGATGTGAGATTGAAAGTTGGTGATTTGATTTTCTGCATTTTAGCTGCTTGATTACTTCCTTGATTGTAAGATATATACACGATATTAGGTGGCCGGACCTCCCATATGATCCAGTAGCTGAAATTTAGCAGAGATGGAGACCTCTATATAGATGGCGACAAGACATTATCCCCAAAATGGTGGTAAAAAATATATATGTTATGAATCCCAGAAGCTTTGATGTATGAGAATATGAATTCAAGAACACGAAGATAAAGAAATCTAACATAATGGTGTCTCTTGGGTTTTTAACGTGGTTTTGGTTAATCATACCTACATCCTGGAATGAGATAATCTTTTACTTTAAGAAAAATTTTAAGATTGGAGTATAAAATGTGCAATGACTTGGAAAAAATCACAAAATCACAAAACCCTAGGATGCCCACATCCCAATCCCTAAAACCCTTACATCTAAATACCCTTTACAAATTCATTTCTCTCTCATTAATTTTTTCCTCTCATTACCTAGAATATTTATAGGGATATTCCTAGGGGTCTCCAACGGGCCGGGCAGGGCCGGGTGGGCCGGGTCGATCAAATTAGGCCCGCGGCCTGGTTCGAGCCTGGCCTATAGGCTCGTTGACCAGTCAACGGGCCGTGAAATTTAATTTTTTTTAAGACTCGCGGCCATCCCACGGGCTTTATATTGGGCGGGCCTGACGGGCCGGGTAATGAGCCCCGGTGTGGACCTCCCCTGGGCCCGTCGGGCTAGAGTGGAAGGAGACTGGCAGGACCCCATTCCTCACCCCACCACCCCACGCCCCAGCGGTCATATGTGGTTAGCCCCTCCCCTCCTTGCAGCGGTCATGTTGTTGCACTACCCTACCTATTTTTTTCACTTATTTTTTCTCTATAAATACTACACAAATTCTCTTAATTTTTCATCTTTATCTCTTAATTTTCATACTCTCTCCAAATTCACTTCATTTTTCACAATTTGCTCTCATATTCTAATACTTTATTTTCTTCAATTATTCTTCATATTACATGATAATATTATTGGTGGTGCAAATCAAGCATTGAGTGACTCAAATAGTTCAGATTTTAAAATTTGACTTGATCTTTAGTTAATTAATATTTCCTCCACCTCTACTTTTTCTTATTTATTCACGATTTATTTTGATTCATTATTTTATTTTTTTAGTATAATATTTTATTAATAATTTTAATATGGATAGTACATGTGCATCTTCTTCTAGTCCATGTGCACCATTAAGCAAAAAACTTAGTTCAAATATATGGAATTTTTTTGATATAATAGAAATAATTTTTAGAAAATAATAAAAAATAAAGAAAAATGTAAAATTTAGCAAACTTCTTAGTGGTGGATCAATTCGGGCACAAGTCATTTAAAAAGACACAATGAACAATGTAAAAACTAAGCACATAATGTATATATTAGAAATTATATGCAATTAGGTAAAGATGAATGTGGGAATTTAAACACATTTTCTTATGATGAGATGCCTTGTCATTGAAGGAATGATTGATTACATAATAGGAAATTTGAAACGACCTTTAATATGATGGAAGCTAGTGATTATTCGAAACAAATTCAAACATTGATTAATCCTCCAATTCAAGGTTGGTCGAATCTTTATTAAAGAGATATTATGAAAAAATTTCAAACAGAATAAGAAAATTTAAAACAATATTTTGCAAATTTTGAAGGAAAAATTTGTTTAACATCTGATATTTAGACATCTTTAATGCATAGAGGCTTTTTATGTATTACTGCTCATTATATAGATAGTGAATGGATGTTAAATAAATGAATAATTTCAACTTCAAAAACAATAAATACTCCATAATGGTAAAAATATAACAACTTTAATAAATGATGAAATTATAGATTTAGGTATTCGTGATAAAATATTTACAATAACATTAGATAATGCTTCCAATAATGATGTAGCAATGCAAAGATTAAAAAGATTTTGGCAAATAAAAGATGATCATGCACAATTATTTCACGTACGTTGTTGTGCACATATTGTGCATATAATATTAATTGTTCTCAAGCAAAACATGAATTATTTTTTGATGCAAAATTGCAAATATGAAAAGAAAAAATATAAGTTTAGACATACCAACTAGATGGAATTCTACTTATAAGCTTTTACAAAATATTACAAAATATAAAAAGTAAACAATTATACGAAATGAGAATTATCTAATAATAATATTGATGTAGATGTTGATGTATTAAATGATTATGATTAGCACATTCACGGGACCATCTACGAGATACTTTTGAAATTTTGATACTTAACCAAATATTTTTGTAATTATTATTATCCAACTTCACATCGGTCATTATGCAAATAACTAGTATTTATATGGTACTTGAAATTATTTAAGTTATGAAATTTTAATGATACAATTTTGCAATGATAGAAAAAATTAAAATATTAAGGAGAAATACCTTTAATTTATTATATTGGTTTAATTGTGAACCCTAGATTAAAATTTGATGTTTTAGATGAATGGTTCTGAGTTATTTCTGATGAAGATCGAATAAAAATGAAATAAGTCGTTATTATATATTTTATATAATATTTATAAAAGAAAATATGGTAATAATATTAGTTTGATAAAATCATCATCGACAAGCTCCTCGTCTTTTATAAAGCCCTTTAGAAATGTTGAAAGTAGAAAAGGTAACAAGCTAGTTCTCGATAATACATGAGGATATAGATAGATATGTTAGTGAAACAATTCCGTTTGAAGATTTTGATATTTTAGAATGAATTGGAAAAAACAACAAATTAAATACCGGTGTTTATCTATTATTGCGTGATGTATTAGCAGGTGCGTAGTCTGATCGCATCGGGTTTGCTTTTAGTGCAGGTGGAAGAGTGGTTAGCAAAAAGAGATGTAATTTGTCACCTCAAGCAATCAGATAGTATCATTTAAAGATTAGGTTGTGGACAAGAGATTGCACCTGATCATGTTCGGCTGAACTAGTAGTGTCTGAGAGAACTTAAAAATATCAGAAGACATGAATGGATCGAATGGTTCACATCACGAGAGAGCTAATGATTAAAATATTTTATTGGAAATGTATATTTAATATTTTTATTTTCTTATGGTTGAAAAAGGAAATACAAATGATTGACAAATACGTAGGTGTCAACCTAGTTGGGATATTACTTATTTTGTAGTGATGTAAACTTTTCGCGCATTTCTAAATGTAATTATATTTGATTAATAAAATTAGATGATGTATTTTTATTTGAATTGTTATTAAGCTTACTTTTTATTTAACTTTTGAATACAATTTAAATAAAAAAAAACCTAAGTGGAGGGTTAGGTTTTAGGCGGGGCTTTCCAGTGCAGGCCTCTAGACGGGTCTGCAGGCGGGCCTATAGACGGGCTTTTAGGCGGTGCCTCTAGACGGGCTTCGCAGGAGGGCTTACAGGCGGGCCTGCAAGTGAGCCCTAAGACCATGATTAAGATGACCATCAGGCGAGCGGGGCCTGAAATGAAGCCATGACCCGCATGCTAACGGAGCTTAGGCCTCTCGGGCTTTGGGGCGGGGCTAAAACCCATCGGGGCGGCGAGACCCAGCGAGGCCTTGGGCCCGGGCTGGAGATCGCTGATGTGCAATAAACTGCTTTGTTCTAAAATAATATAGGAATTATCATATCCTGATACTATACGAAAATGAATAAATACTAATTAAAATTTATTTAACAATATAATTAAGTGCCTAGCTATCTGGGTGAGAGTCGACAATATATTTTAATTTGGTTTGCGGATAATGATGGTGATTACGAAACCTCGAGACTACCCTGATGGCGGCGGTGTATCGAGGAGGCCTTAAAGGACATGAATTTAGGAGGCATCCATGTGCGAAGGGTTGAATGTATAGATCTGGTGGTGGCCTTTGCACACGAGACCATGAAAATTGAGGGCGGAACGCCTGAGTTCAGCCACGAGAGGTTCGTGAATGGGATCCAAAATTCTTATCAAGCTCCCTTAGTGTACACATGCCGTTCGGGTTCTGTCCAAGGGTGTGCCTTGGCCAGAACATGGCCATGGCTGAGCTCAAGATACTGATAAGTCATACTTTCCAATTTCTCATTCTCCCTTTCTCCTAATTATTAACTCACCTACTTTCAGGTTGGTGATAGAACCTAAGAATGGACTCAATCTATTGGTAAAGAAGTTGTGATCGATGAATCTAAACGTGGTTCAGATATATTTGGAAATAAGGAAAATAAAATCACCACCTCTCAATTTCCTACCTAAAATATAGCCAAAGATAGCCAGACATGAATATTATTTATACTTTTTTTTATTACACTTTAATTTAAGGTGTGTGTCTCCCTTAGACTCGAACTTTCAGGATCCCCCTCGCATGCCCCAGTGCCTTTGAAATGGTGAATGCTCTACTTTAGCTAGACATGATGAGCCCGATGTTTTTTATACTTTGTCATGTATAATATTGTTGTTTAATATTTATTTATTTGGGTAGCTTCCTTGTTGTTTCATGGTCCTACATAGATAATAAAAGATCTACAAATGATTTAAGTGTTTTTTTTTTTTTTTACTTAAAAAAAAAACAAGAGTATGGTTTGGGTGATTAACCAAGAAAATGTTATTGTTTTGGCAATGATGAGTTCATACCTCTAATTTTATATTAACAGTTCATACCGGGGTGGACCTACCTTGAACTTATGGGGGGCATTTCCTCCTGCAAATTTGAAAAAAAATTGTTTCTAATAGGGTTTGAATCAATGACCTCTACTTTAGAGGTAATTAGTTTCTTAGCCATTACGCTACAACATCCTCTCTAAAAAATTTTATGCCCCTCTTGAATTTATTTCCTGGGTCCGTCCATTGGACTTCATACCTCTAATATTTATTTGATTCTTTTCTTGAAACTCGAAGGACTTATCATATTCTAGCCGTGTTTGTATCATTTTAATAGAAGCATTCACGCTCCACTCTTATCTTTTAGTGGGAGCGTTGGAAGTTTCACATCGATGGGACACAGTCCAATTGAAGTGAATATATATGGAACCTTCCCCTTTATATAAGGCCTTGGAGATGAAAAGGTTCCAAAATATTAACAATCCACTGACACCCACAATTGTGCTGATGCTCTTTTCCCCTTTTTGAACAATGGCCAAACAAATATGGTAGGATTAAAGTTTCATCTTTCTTTTCTTTTCTTTTTTCTTTTATTTTGAGAACGAGATCCCACAAGGGTCTTCACAATGTTGCCAACTTTGACCCTTGGACAAATTATTATACAGTATTAAATGGTAGGAATTTTGTGGCGACCAAATTTTGACCTAATTTGAAATATTTTGGGGTTGTCACGTAAGAGGTTTTGGTGAGGACGTCGCAGTATGGACTATACCATTGGTCACATTATGATCAAACCATGTAATTTTAATTGTTCTTGTGATTTTTCTTGGCATTTGCTATTTAATTTTTTGCAACTTTCATGAAGTCATTATCCACATGGAACTTAGCAATTGTGTGATTGGTTATCTCTTTTGCTTTTCGAGCAAAAATTTTATCTAATGTGGTTTTTCACACATCAAGTATTCATGTTTTCACTCTTTAACACTCAAATATTACATGTGAATCAACCTGCTATTGTTAGAGAAATCCCCACATGCACATGATAGAAAAATCCTTGCTCCTGAATTGTACATGGACAAGGTCAAGGTATAATTTAACTTTTGATGATTTACTATTGTCTTTTTTCTGTTGTTGCTTATTCGGAGCCCCATATCAGATGATTGCGTGAATGATGACCTAATTACAGTCTGTTGAGACTCTTGTTGAACTCATGAGCGAAGGTGGAATTGCGGACATAAAAATCGCGGCACATGAGAAGCTTCTCGAGATGTGATCTCAGGGCTTGTTTTGGGAGTAGAAATAAGCTGGATCCAAAAATGAAATCATCTATCCATAAACATCAACATTCATAAGGTTTCTAATCCAAACAAAATAGCCCCAATATCAATGTGAAAACATTAAAAATAATAATGTGAAAACATACCTGAATATAAATTGTTGATGATTGTGGGTTTTGGATCTTCTTACATAATACGTATATACAAGATTCCTCTTTGTTTCCTTATGATGATTGTTGGGAACCTTGTAGACTATTTCCTTATCCACATTGGTATGATATTGTTCATTTTGGGCATAAACCTTCATGGTTTTGTTATTGGGCTTTTTCCCCTAAAGGTCTCATACCCGATTGGAGATTTGTTATCCATCTTGTGATATTGTTCACTTTGAGCCTAAACCTTCATGGTTTATTTTTGCAGGTTTTCCCCAGGTCTCATACGGTGGATGTTGTTATCCATGCTTATATATTCATAAGTCTTCCTATTCCTAACCGATGTGGGACTTTGTGGGACTTTGGGCACATACCCAACAGTTTCGAAAGAAGAGAATAATGCGTGTATATAGGGGATCATAACCCTGAAAACCTAATTAGTAATATTTCGATTTCGCCAATCATAAAATCAGGAATTTATAATCTAGTATTTACATATAATATACCATACTTCATTATACCATTCTTTATGATATATATGCTTTTATTTTGGGTAAAACTATATAATAACAATTATTTACCTCAATACCATATGTAGGCCCATATATATTATTTTTCCAACGAGGGGCTTGATTACACAAAAGGGGAAGATATTTTCTTGACGCTTAGAGCTGTCCAAGAGGACATGTCCAAGAAAATTTTCTCGGGGAATTCTGGAATGAGGTACCAAGGTTTCTCCCATATAATTACTTCTAACTATCACCCAGTGTCTATCTCTTTCATCCAATCTTTTATTGAAGCAATACCTAATAGTGCTGGAGTCAAACGTTGTTACTCTTCACTCTTATCTATTCTCATTCTTGCTTTCAGTTCTGTGATTTCATTGATTGGTTTGTTTGATCATGGTTTCAAATGGCTGTCTTAGTTGATAGTCGGGTTCGGTTCGTGAGTCATTCTGGATGCAAAGGTTGGGCCTCCATATGAAAAAGGGCTTTAAGGGATATTCTTAACTACTTGTTGTGAGTTTTATTCTTTCAATTACTTGTTTTTTAATTTCTCTTTCTTTTCTACTTTTAACAAAAAGATGTGCATCAAATGTGATATAATTATATTTTAACACCTTTGCATAATATATTACCAAATATAATTATTTGGTAATAGTTAATATAATTATTAATAGTCGATAGATTAACTTTTTATTGACTAAGGAGGAAAAAACTCATATGATAGGTTTAGGACTAAATGTCTCTTATAGATTGGAAATGTGTAGTTGTGATTTTTGTTTTTTTGGAAAAATCATCAGCTGAGTAAATATACATGATTGTTATGTCAGGTATATTTCGGATTACATGTTTAGGGATATTAGGCTGGGCCTTAATGAACAACACTAGGAGTTAAGGGAACAAAATGTAGCATTTGTGTTGTATGGGTTAAAAGTGAGGGCTCAATAGTATTTCCAGTTAAAAATAAAAATAAAAGGAAAATGTTGGATGGATTAAGAAATGATTGCTCTGTGCAAGTTTAAAATCTTGAAGGCTTAATTAGTCTACAGATAATTTCCCAGGATTAAGGTTACCAAGTTTAGAAAAGTAGAAAATTGTTCTGTGCAAGTTTCTTATACCTTTTAAAGGTGACAGACATGATAGCTATAACCTTTCTTTTACCTAATAGGAAATCAAAATAAAATTTCTTTGTTAGCTCTTGAAAAAAGGTTCTTGTTTAGTAAATGAGTTCATTTGAACTTAGATAATATATAGGAGAAAGTGAGATGGTCAAATTTATTTTTTAAATATTCATTTTATCTCAATTTTATAGTAGTTAATTTTATCAATTTCTTTTTATAGCAGCTAATTTAATATCATTAGATATTAAATTTATTTTAAATATCCATTTTATCTCAATTTTATAGTAGCTAATTTTATCAATTTCATTTGGTTCCATAATAGTATCATCAAACATTGTAGGAGAAAAGCTCAAATAATGTTGAATAATGCCAAGCCCTTTGGATAATATTGTAAACTAAATGAAAGGTTTACCTATCCCATGGTAAAGTATTTTGAACAATTCTTTGTGTAGAACACAACACTCTTGGGCATTAAATAAAACTATTGCTATTAATATACGACCACAATTATAACTTGCTCACTAAAACCACTTATACTACAAGACTACTACTACACTTCTATTTCTTCTCTCTTGATGATTTACAAAGCTTGAAAGAAGTATTTATAGTAGAGCAAGTGAAATAACAATCACAAGTTACACCTACCAAAGTCACTTGCTAAAATATCTTATTGTTGAGAAACTTCTAGTATTTTGAATTGATTAAGTGCGTTGAGTTGTATAAAAAACAATAGCAAATTCTAATGTGTATAGCGATATAATATTGGATAAGACCTGCCATATGTTTAATGCCATTAAGTTTGAAACTTCAATATGA
>JAEQBH010006843.1:0-68230 GCA_016808115.1 Tetrastigma voinierianum
GAGGACTATACAAGTGTTAGAGGACATGTTGTGAGCATGCGTCCTGGATCATAAGTACTTTGGGAAGAGCTTGCCCTTAGTGGAGTGCACAACAACGATTGCAGGCGGTATACGAGATGTGCCGTATGAGGCATTGTATGGGAGGCCATGTAGATCCGTTATGTTGGGTAGGAATTGGGAGAGAGCTCGTCGCGGTCTGATCGATTAGAGACACCTCAGGAAGGTGAGCGATACGACGGCGTCTTCTCCGCATTTCAGGCCGGCGGGAAGAGCTATGTGGATGTGTGACGTCGACCCTTAGAGTTCGAGGTTGGGGATCATGTCTTCTTGAAGGTTATGCCTAAGAGGGGAGTGGTCAGGTTCGGCAAGCGAGGAAAGCTATCGTCGAGGTTCATTGGGCCCTTCGAGATGCTGAGGATGAGGCAGCATTGCGTACCGGTTGAGCTGCCGCCCGACATGTCGGTGTCCACGGGTGTTCAAATGCTCCATGCTCCGGAAGTATACTCCAGATCCAACTCTTGTGGTGGATTGGGGATAGATAGAGGTTGACACGGATGGGACCTTCGAGGAGGGACCAGTGTGCATTATTGATAGTCATGATCAGGTTTTGCGGCCTTAAGGCCCAGTGAGGAGCTAGTGAGTCTTTATGGAACTATGGGTGGAGGAGTCAGCGTGGAGGCGAGGACACGATCAGTATATGCTTCTTGTTTTAGGGATGAAGGTACGTGGTTTTGATCGTTTAGATTTAAATGATGTTTACATGCATGGTAGAGTGCGTTGCGTATGCGTGTAGTGATTCTTGTAATTGTCCGAATTTCGGGACGAAATTCCTTTAACGAGGAGAATGTAAGACGAAATTCCACGATTTACGGAAAAATGGCAAAATCGTAATTTTAGATTCTGAAAATTGTTATTTCGGTTAAAAATCCGAATTTATTCTCTAGATCTTGGATGAAGAAGCGAATTTCAGTTGGAATCGTCTGAGGAAATCTGGCTAGCGTAAAATTTAGTTGAATTAGGGACGGACGGAATTTACGTGTTTTTAGTCCCGACTTTTCGAGTCTTGAAGTAAGTATTTTCGATGCAAGAAAGTCACATATAACATGTACTCATGTGCCGCTAAGTGGTATGAGTAGATAAATGATGAAAATGGACGTAGAGATAGGCTAGAGATGTGGCAGGAAATGAAGGGACGTAATGAATTCGATTTATGGGATTTGATTTAAGTCATTTAAAGGACAAAACTTGGCATAGTGTCTTCTCCTTCATTCGTAAAGAGAAAAAAACATGGGAAACCATAAACACATCAGTAGATTTTCTTTTGTTTGCAGTGGTGAGAGGTCGACTTCTCTCCAAAATATTAGGCGGTAGTTAGTACGGTCTTTGGAGACGAAGGAAGGCGCTCTACGCGGAAGGGGCTTGTGGGTACTAGATTTAAGGAGTTAAGGGCATGACTATGAGGTGGGGGTTTCTCTCTGCTTCGGGTTTATTCACTCTTTAAGTCTTTCTTGTGTTTGAGTCGATTGGCGGGTTAGGGATGTTTGATCCCGGTCAACCAGAAAGCCGAATTAATATGAAATTTTGAAATCAAAATGGTGCAGCAGTAGACCAATTTGCTTGGGGCGTGAATTGTATATTTATATGTTAAATCATGTAGTGATTGAAATTAGATGGGAATGGTAGTGAAATGCGGAGTTCCTGAAGTGAATCGATGAATTGTGATTTTTAGGAATAGTAGCAGGGGTTTTTCGCTATTCCCAACTTGATGTTACGAAATATATTTTTGTGTGAAAACGTGTATGGTCGAGTGATTCGGTCGAATTTCGTGTTTGATCGTGTAGTGAGCTAATTTTGATGTATGAATTGATTAATTACATGACATGATTGTGTGATTGGATATTATGTGGATATGTGCATATTTACATATTTGCATGTGATTAGACTGTATTGGAATTGGCGTCACGTACGTTAGTATGCCTTTGGAACACCACAGGGCCCATAGGAGTGAGTGCATAGAGATGAGTAGAAAATGTTTGGAGGGTTGTCTAAAAATAGTATTAATTGCTCGGACAGTCCAAATTAAAAATATCCAATCGTCGGAGGCGGCTCAATTGATATTCATCGGAGGAATTAGTCCGCAAGCAAAATAATATATCAGAATGCGTCGAGAGCGGCGATTGATATATACATGGAGGAGAGGTTGTCCACTAACAAAACAATAATTTTTCATACGAGGCAGGCGAGTGTGAGAGAAGTCGGTGAGGACTGGGATCTAAAGTTGGTCATGTAGACATTGAAGTAGGATCGTCGTTTCTTTGAATGTATGTTTATTTGGAACGTTAACGGCTGCTGGCTTGGGTGGAGAGTAGCGAGTTAAGGGCGATTCCCACTGCGAGCATTAGCTCACCTTGTCGAGGGATATTATTTTACAGGTACAGGGAGCGTGCGAGGGGACGGCTTGTCCTAGGGATTGAGGATTAGAAGAAAGTTGGGTTGTGGCTTTGGTTGATGATATATACATGTATTGAAATGTCTAATTTTAATATATGTATTGTATAAAAGTGAAAATATTGTAACTCTTGTAACTATTTGTTATATAGTTGGATTCATAGTTAGTATGTATTATGAGTATCGTTTGTGGGCCCAAGTGGCCGTATTACTCATGTGATTGGATATATTGGATATATTTGATATATTGCACTGTTTGGGACAGGTATATGTAGGTTTTGTATTTTGGTAGAGTTCGCTGCAGGCTGCACGTTCTCGTCGAGAAATGTCGGTCCTTGGGACGTGCGGTGTTTCCGGGGAGTTGACGGGTGAGTCGCGGACTGGGTTTGGGCGTCACACTAAATGTTCGATAGTAGGAGTTTTAAACCATTAACAAAAATAAATCTATATTTTCCTTTCTTTAAACTAGCCATATAAATTATTTTATTTTTTGCGATAAAGAAAAAAGAAGAAAAGGATAGGTTCCCCAGTAAAGCAATTGTTTTGTAGAAGCTTGTATAAAATTTACATTTCAAGTCCATTTAAAATATTAAAATATAAATTGATGTAATCCTTTAAAAGATATTTACAGTGTCCAATGACTTGAGAACATAACAATAAACAAATAAATAAACACGATGTCATATTAATTCACTCAAATTGTTTTCTTTTAGTTTTGCTCCAATTCTATACCTTTTTGTTTTCATTTAAAAAATATTCATAACAATATTTTAGCTCCTAGGCCAGTCTTATTAATAATTGCATCACCTTGCACCTAAGTTTAAACTTTTTTTGGTAAACTAATTAATTAGTGTTCTCTTATGTTATACATATAGGAGTTTACGTTAATTAGTGGATGTTGTATCGGCGCAATTTATAATGATGAGGGGTGATTTTTTTATCCTTTTTAGCCTGAAATAATTCATCTACATCTCTTTTAATCATTTTATTTCTCAATAAGATGGTTATTCCACACGGATCTTGATTTTTAATTTGTTTTTTTTGTAATTTTTTCATTGACTTTTTGTGGCGTTGGGAGGATTATTAATGTTACTAAAATTGAATGTAATAACTATTAATTTAATTCAAAATTTGTCTTTAATATCCAAGTAATTGTCAACTTTGGGCGTACTATATTAAAATTTAAAATTATTTTAGGTCGAATCGATAAAATCGACCATGTTTATCTATTGAAGCATCACATAATCATTTTATTATTTGACTCTTAATGAGCTGTGGATTTCAAATTCATTAAATTAATTTTAACCTTCACTCTTTCCATATTTTCTATTAATTTATCAGGATTTCCATAATAATATTATCTAGACATTAATGTTATTAATAAAATTGAATGTGATAACAATTAATTCCGATTTCCAAAATTATCTTTAATAACTAGGAAGTATTGTCATTAGACGTACAATCTCATTAAGAATTTTAAATTATTTTAGATCTAATCTCTATAAAATCCTGCTTATGTTGGGGCATCAAATAATCATTTTTATTATTAGATATAATGAAACCACATGTTTCAAGTTAATTAAATTAATTTTAACTTGCACTCATTGTATTTTACATTAATTTAACTAGAGTTCTTCATAACATTATTATCTAGACAAAACAAATATCATTTATCTGTGTGTATATATCAAATGATGAAATTGTAACCACATATTCTAAATGTCATGACAAACATCGTCTTATATCTATATAAAACAATTGTAAGCGAAAATAAATAATGGTACTTAATGTAGTTTCTAGAAAAATAAAATTATATAAATGATAGAGGGTGGCCGATTTGATATTTGGCCTGTAATCCATCTTTTCATAAGGTCTTCAAATTCTTTGAAAAGCCCAAAAATACATAGTCCTAACTAGTCCCTTATAACACCTGAACACTAAAATCGCCACGACTTTCTGTTGGATCATCACGAAATTTTACAAGAAGGTAGATCAACACATGAGGAATCAATTGACCGAAATTTGTTCAAAATCATCCTTACCTTTTATATGCCATTTGGAAATCAAAACCAAAATCACCACCAATCGCCCACACAAAGATTGGATCATCATGTGAAATTTTTGTGAGGGTAGAACACCACAAAAGATATTTACTAGTCCGATTTCGTCCAAATCCAGAAATTTTGCCCTGAGTAGCATACGAAGCCATAAGCTAAAACCATTGTCGATTCTTGCATAGAGCAGATTGCCATGAAATTTTAAAAGGAAGGAATTAGAGCATAAGAAGGATCGACGGCCCCGATCAGGCCAGAGCGTGCCCCACTTGCTCTGAGGAGATCAGAGGCGTAAGTCCTAGTCTCGACCAATTTGGGTGGCGTGTATGGGTGCGTGTTGAGTCTTCCGGCGACCCTCTTCCTCCCATTGACCGTCCTTTGTATCCCCTGCATGATTTTGGAGTTGGTTCAATAAGTTAGGGCTTCGATCGACACGAAAAACAATGAACATTAATATGCATAAGTTCTTCTTTGAGTATTTATTACATAATTATCCAATAAATCCGATTTCTACATAAAATTATCCAATAAATAAATAAACTAATCAAGGAGGAATACCTAATCTTATGATTAGCCTCCAAGTTATATCCCAAAAGAAAATATAATCAAACTTCTACCATGGATTAAGACTAAAACAAAATTATTCATTCATACAAAACTATAAATAACATGAATCATAGAACCTATGAGCCATACATCTAATTGCATCAAATATACATGTAAATAATAAAAGGATTCGATTTATTACACATCGATTCAATCAAGGCTTTGATACCAACTGAAGGCTGGATCATGATTAAACATGATGTGTGATAAACTAATTGTTAAGGCTTTGATATGTATCTCATACGTATGGGCAGCAGAAAAAACAAAATTTATCAAAAGCCAACCATGGATCACTTGGATCTTGCATAGTCGGATCACACCAAGCATAGTTAGGAAGAAAGTTCATACCTTTCTTGTCGTTTGGGTGTAGTCAGCTTCCTTTGATGTAGATCAACCTCCAATGGCGTGGATATGCAACAAAGTGAGTGCTCCAAGTATAGCAACGCCTCTAATGGTGATCCACACGAAAATGTGGAAGGAAACCACAATGGAATGACTTCAAACACCTAAGAATTGTGCTAGCCACTCTAGGATTAAAGAGAGTGAAGGCTATGGAGAAGAGAGTGAAGTTCAAACTCTTTCTCTCTTTGGTAATTGCTAGATCTTGAAAATATGTAGCTAGGGTCCTATTTTTTAAGACAGGGTGAGCAAAACATAGGAGTACCCTCATTAATGAAATTGGCCAACCAGCCATCCCATGCATGTGGATGGTTACCTCATGGGCTTTAGGCCCAAGAGTGAGCCCAAAACTTTTTGCACCCATCCTTTAGACATTACTCCAAGACCATTACTCATAAAGCATGTCATTGAAGACTCTCTTTATGACATTTCCACTTTTGTTATAGATTCCAAATAATGATCCCTACAAGAATAACATGGTGGTTTCCTTAGTAACAAGTTACAATAAAGAACACAAGCAAAAGAAATCCATAAAGATAAACTCTGTCCAATAAGGAAAAGAAAAAAGGGAGACATTTACAAATAGCTTGAATCCCAAAATCAAAAGAGATAAGGTGAACAAGCTCCAAATACAAAATTTAAAACCCATGCTTAAAAAGAAGAAAATGATTTGTATAAATCATTGATTTCTATAAATCAACGTAATCCTAAAACACATAATCTAGGGAACAATGGTTTCTATAAATAAGAAACAATGCTGGTTCTCTTCCTTGATTAAGAGTTTATTTCATATTCATCATTTGCTAGGAACTAGATATAGAAATGTAGACCCCTTCGATGCATACCCAGCAGTGACATAGGGTTTCTTCAATTTTATGACAAAATAAACCTGATCTGAAGGCATTTTGAGCCATTTATAGAAAAATTAGGGTAAATTTATACCTGATTTGAAGACGAGTCCACCACGTTTGTTGTATTTGATGGTCAAATCTCATCCATGGGAACTTGTCTTTCTCAAGGCATTCCGTCTCTAGCAACTTCATTTGTGTAGTTGTCTGAGGGTGTGCGGAAAGATTGAGGTCGTTGGAGAGTGGTGACGGTGGTCGAAGGGGTGGTGGTGGCCGTTAGAATGGTCATCGATGATTGGAAGCCATAGGAGGAAGATGGTGATCGGTGTGAAAAGTAAGTCTCGTCAAAGAGAAGCCAATGTCTAAGAGAAGTCAATGACCCTGATAAATTTTCTTCTCCGTTTTCCTCAACTTCTTCCCAATATTTTCTTCAGTATTTTTTAAGGAAACTAATAGAGAAAATAATGTAATTTTTTCCTTTGTATTTTTTTCCCTTATGTTTTTCTGTTTGTCAAACTGTGAAAATCATTTTCCTCACTTTCCCTTATGTTTGCTAGGGAAAATCACTTTCCTTAGTATTTTTAGGTTCAAACATACCTTAAAAGAAACTCAATATTTTTCCCCTAATTTTTCTTCATTTAATCTCCAAGATCTTAGAAGGGTAAAGAAAGAATAAACCAACAAAATTAATCATAAAGGGAATGATTAGGTTATAAATCTCCTTTGCGGAATAATTTTCCTCTTGAGTTTTGTTAGAGATATTTCTTATCATAATCTTAGGAAAATATAAATCGCATACTTTTTAATAGAAAATTTGATTTCGCAATTGTTGTTGCACGAGTTGGTAGATCAAGCCGTGTGACGCCATTTATTCAACCAAATCCGATTTTGAAGTGAATATTCTGAAGATCAAAAGTTGATATTCTTTGGGATGGATAAAGAAGACTATAAGATAATATTGAGCGGATCAAATTTGAAAGATTTGATCATATTTGGAGAGATTTCAATGGGAGGACAATATTCCATCTTGGTAAATATGGAAGAAAAACATGATTTTACAACTAACATGTTGGGAAAGATTAGGAATCATGATGATCCAGAATATTGAGGAAAGATCCCCTATAGGATATTAAATAGGGGGCATTGTTTTGAAGCAAGAGAGCACACAAGAAAGATGTAGAAGAACAAGGTGTTCTTAGGGGTTGAATACCTGTTGCAGGTATTGCCCAACTCTCTCAATGTTATGGAAGTTCTATACATTTTGTTGATTGATGTTGTTGGGTGTGTGGGAGTCTAAATGTTTCTATTGGGGAATGAGAGATCTCTAAATATGTTTTACTATAAGAGAATTAGGTAAAGAAGGCATTGACAAAAGGAGGAGACTCTTCTCATATGAGACCAAATGTAACCTGATTGAGATATAATGAAATCCTTTGCTTTTAGGCACAACCTCATGGATGTAGGCTTGGTCGAACCACGTAACTAATCTCTTGTGTATGTGATGTTTGTTGGTTTATTTTCATATTTTTATTTATGTCAAAATTACACTGTCTCCACAGATGATCCATGATATGGTGCACCATGTTACATAACATGTGAGATTACTTGGTGCACCAACTAGTAGAACAACTTCTTTAACATATAGATTTATGCCTTTGAGTTTCGTTGAATACGCTCAATACGATTACATCATTGAAGCAATTTGACAGATAACAAAAAGATTTGAGACTTTCTTTCACATCTTCCTCATTTCTGCATGCGTATTTATACATTAACCAATTGTTAAAAGACATGATATTAATATTAAATCAAAATCCTACAAGTTTGAGCTTTTAAAAGAGTTAATCGTTTAACATGGTTGTAGACCCCAAAATTTGCTTACATATTATTATTATTATTATTTAATATTACATATTTTATTTTATTATTATTTTTATATTCTCATTTCCCTACCCTATGTTTCTCTTTTCACCCATCCCCTATGGGACCTAACCCAACTTAACCCCTTCTCTCTCTCTCCTCTTTTTGGGAGACCCAACTGGGTCCTCTTCTCCTCTCCCCCTTTCCGCTCTTCTTCTTCTTCTCTTCTTCCTTTTTCTCCATTTTGGGATTTTCTTCTTTCTTCTTCTATCTTATTTTCTCCTACATTTTTACTCATAGTCTAAGAAATTGAAAGACAAATACTACAAAGGAGAAGACCCATATTTCCAAAGGTTCTATTTTTTTTCTATTTCTTTATTTTCTTACATTTTCTTTTCTTTCTCTCTCACCACCACCATCATCGTCGGAAAACCAATTAAACGATCGTCGCCGGCAGTTGTTCCTCTTTTTCTTTTTTTTTGTCCCATTCTTTTTCCTTTATTTTCCTCCCATTTTTCACCACCCAAACATCATTTACTTTTATTTCCCTAACTTGTACATATTGAAGTCTCCATAAAAATGAACAAATTTCTCTTTTATTATTTATACCTTTTTAACTTACCAAATATATGCTTGTGATTTGTGAGATATGGGCATGTTAATAGACGTGGAAATTTGTAATTAATGAAATTTATATGATTGAAGATTGAATCTTGTACATGATATTTAGCATTTTGAGATATTATGTAGTATATTTTTGTATTTAAATAATTAGATTGGAATATTTTGAATACAGTTTGGGTTGTTAAATTTCATATTAAAATGTTTTGGATGTAATTGTAAATTTTAATATATCAAATTGGCTTTGGATCATGTAAAATTAAATTTTGTTGTACTTGAATATATCATATTTGGTGTTGTTAATTAACATAAAGTTATTTTATGGACTTATTTTTATTTAATTTAGTATGATTAAGTATTAGATTTGTATATTGAATTAAACTTAAATTATTAGATAATTTAATGAGACTTAGGGCGTTTGTTTTTTTGGCTTTTTTCTAAAAGCAAATTGCTTTCAGAATTTATACCATTTTGTTTTTTTTTTATTTTGGTATGACTTATTTCTGAATTTTTAAAATTTTCTTTTTAATAGAAAAAGTCATATTTTAAAAGGTAATAAGTATATTTTAAAATATTCTTAAAATATTTTAAAATCTTTAAAACACACATAATATTTTAAAACAACAATCATAATATTTTAAAACAACAATAATAATATTTTAAAAGAACAATATTGTCATCAATCCATTTTTAATTATTAATTTTATATATTCTATTTTAATTATATAAAATAGGTAAATATAATAATTATTTTTTTAACAATGATAATAATAAATTTTTTATCATAATAATTTTGTCTTTTTTATTTTTTATTTTTTATTAATATGTTAGGATGCTATATATATGTTATATATATATTTTTCATTTTATCATAAAAATAAAGTTAAACAAATTGCTTTCTTTATATAATTAAGATATTAATTTTAAGCATATAAAAAACAAATAACTTCATACTTAATGGAAATACAATGTTAAAAGAAACAATATTACTATTGGCCTTATTCAGCATTTAGTAAAACAACAAAGCACCCTTGGATTTGTATATCTGAACTTATTGTATTTTGGGCTAAATATTAAATTGGACTTTTTATAATTGCTATAAAGTTTGTGTGTTAATATAAGTTGTTAAATTAGTTTTGTATACTAATTATCAATTTGGGGAATGTAAACTTGTGTTAATGACATATTTTATATTTTAATATAAGTTGTTAAATTAGTTTTGTATACTGATTATCAATTTAGGGAATGTAAACTTGTGTTAATGACATATTTGATATTGTCATATTAATTTATTTATTAATTTGAGACCATTAGCATCAATGAAAGTAATTGAATAAGTAATTTGATAAGTTTATTTTGCCTTTTATCTTTTAGGCTTATTTTGTTTTGAATGGGAAATTCTTATTACTTTTGTTGATTGAGTATGGATTCACGACAAGTGGAGGATCGACTTCAAAGGTCGAATCACGTAAATTACAAGTATGACATTTGAGTATATTTTGTAAGACAGAAATTCGATTTCGAACAAGAATGAATCGTAATTTCGGTCTGAATTGTTAATTTAGGTTAAAGAAATCCGTAATTTATTCTATATATCTCGGATGACAAAGCGATTTCGTTGGAATTATGCCAAAGCGAAATCTAGCTAGCGTATAAAATTTCGTCGAATTAGAAGCGATCGGGAATTCTGGCGTTTTTCGAGGCATCGTTCGGATATCGTAAAGCGAATTCCGATCACGACAATCGCATATAACAATCTTTCATGTGCTACAAGTGGTATGAGTAAATGATGAAAATGGACGGTAGAAATAGTCTTGAGATATCAGCTTGGGAAATGAAGAAGGGATGTAATGGTCGGTATGGGATTTGATTTTTAAGTCGGCAAGGGCCAAAGTTGTAAAAGTGCTTGCTCCAGCAAATGAGCCAAAAAACGTGAAATGTTTTGGGGGAGATCCAGTAGCAGTTTTGAGATTTGCTTTAAAGAGAGATAAAACACTATGCAAAATCACGAGACGTCAGGCCGTCGCGATCTTCGGGACAAGAGGAGGCTGGCTACGGAGAGAGGCGTGGGTACCGGTGGGGAGTTCTATGACTTGAGGAAGGTAGGGTTTCTCCGTACTTGGGTTTGTCCTCTTTAAGTCTTTCACGAATGTTTGAGTTGAATGGTAGTAGTAGTTTGATCGGTCCTGGCTTGGGATAGGAATTGTATATTTTGAAACCAAAATGGAGCAACCGGTGGCGCTCCACGGGTGCATTTGGGTTGATTTAATTGTGCTTTTGTGATAAATCATGTAATTGGTTGGATGGTGGGAATGGCCATGGTGCGGAGTTCACTAAGTGAGCAGATGATTTTGTTATTTTTCGGAATACTAGCGAGGTTTAAAACTATTCGAGACGAGTGTTAAAAATATATTTTTGTGAAAATGTGTGTTTGGTCGAGTGATTTAAATTAAATTGTTCGTATTTGATCATTGGCCAAAGTGAGCTAATTTTGATGTATGAATTAATTAATTTACATGACATGATTGTGTGAATTAAATTTTTGTAAATATATACATGTTTATATATTTACTGTGAATCATTGTATTGGAATTTAAATACATGTAATTATAATATCTTGTTGAGACAGCTGGGGTATAGAGTGAGTCACGTAAGATGATATAAACGGTTCGGAGGGTTGTCTAAAAATATTAATTATCGGATTAGTCACGAATTAAAAATATCTTCGATCGTTGGAGCGGCCCAATTGATATTCATCGGAGGGTAGTCCACAAACAAATAATATATCAATCGTCGGAGGCGACGATTGAAATATCTGTCGGAGGGTTGTCACTGACATAAGACAAATAGAAATTCTCATACGAGGCTTAGGCGAGTGTGAGGAGAGTCGGTGAGGACTCGAGATGCGAGTTAGTCGGTAGACATTCAAGTAGGATCATGCATTTCTTGAATGTGTGTTTGATTGGAACATTGCAGCGCTGCGCTTAGGTGGTAGATGGCCCCGCTTAGGTGGTGAGTAGCCCACTTGAGGCGATTCCACTGCGGGCATTATTTCGCACTTGTCGAGGATATTTTGCGGTGCGGGGAGCATGCGGGGGACGGCTCGTCTGAGGGCGGGGATTAGAAGAAGGCGAGGTTGTAGACTTTGGTTCTGATTTAAACATGTATTAGAACTCTTATAAGTTTGATATATGTTGTATGAGAAATGCATATATTAACTCTTGTAACTATTGGATATAGTTGGTATGTATATTGAGTATTGTTTATGGAAATTTTTACAGTGGTCGTATTACTCGTGTGATTGGATATATTGGATTATATTGTATTTTGTTTGGGACGAGGATATGCGGGTTTGTATTTAAGTAGAGCTCGTGAAAGGTGCGCGCGTTTTGTGTGTCGGGTCACTGGAGCATTCCGCAGTATTCAGCGGAGTTGTGGGTAGTCGACGGACGCGCGAGGTTGGGGCGTCACATATTTCTCATCTCTCATTGATGTCTAATTTTATTTTATAATATATTTTTGTAATTCATTCTTATATATATTTGTTGTATGAAAATTGAGCGTACGGTTTATAATTTATGTGTTAATAGGAAGAATAATTCAATAATTTTTAATTTAATAAAACAAGTTCGCCAATATGTTTTTTTCTAACGAATAAACCTTTTTCTTTAACAAAGAAAGTTAAATATGATTTTTTTATTATAAAAAAGAATTTAAAATTTGTTTAAATAAAATTCATTTAACTTTTTTATGTATTGAGTCATGTAATTTTTTTTTGGTATTTATAATTATTTAATTAATTATCACAATTCTCTAAACTTGTTTAGTAAAGACTGTTTTTATATGAGCCTAGAGTACTGCGGCTCATTCTTAGTACATTCTAGATAGGTAACTTCTGCTGTGGTTGGAGCTGGAGTTTTATGAATATGTCTTTTTCTAAATAAGGTGTCGCATAAGGTTTTATTTCTTATTTTGTTTTCCCTTTTAAAAAAATAACAAAATAAGTGATGACTATAATTTTTTTAAAAGAATTTTTTTTTTCACAATAAAAAACAAATATTGTCATCGAGTGGGGATGCACATGAAAAAATGCGATTACATAATAATACTCGAGCGATTTGACAAGATGTCCTAGGTTCGAGTCACCTCTTCACAATTTATTTTTCATTTATTGATTTGAAAGTCTTTAAAAGACTTTATTTAGTTTATTTGAATGAGGCTGTACATAAGGGAGGGTGTTAAAAGATATGATATTTATATTAAATCCCAAATTTCTGTTTTTTGAGTTTTTAGGAGAAATGAATCATTTAAAAAACAAACAAATTAAATTATCTTATTCTTGAAATAACCAAGAAACAAAGAAATACAGGCACATTCATCATAAAAATGAGCGTAGAAAAAGAAAGAAAGAAAAATAAAGGGAAATGAAATTGTTCTCTTCTTATGGGCGTAAGGGTTACGTATCGTGAGTCGAGGCCCAGGAAACTCAAGGCGAGTCTTCATGGAACCGAGAGCTTCATCTTCCGTCGCATAGTGGTCGGTGCCTCGGATGGAAATCCATCTTCTTGGTGACGTTGGCGTGTTTGGTTCCCTAGAAAAATTACAGTAGAAGACCACTTGCAATTCATGATTACAACCCGCACTCTCTATTTCTCTCTCCCCCGTCAACCTAGTCCTCCTTTCTGTTTTAGTTATATCTAGACATATGTGATTAAAAGACATCAAATAATTTTAAGTTTGTGAATCTAACATTCCACATTTTTTTTCTTAAAAAATAACTAATTTTGGACAAATGTGACATTCTCTATTTCATTTCATGTATTTACATTGTTCCTCTTAAAAACGAAATGCATTATCTAAAGTCAGGCCAAAAATTAATGGAGTGTCAACCTTCCAAAATTGAGTTTTCAAAATGTCTTTGTATAATCAAATCACCTTTATTTCTATTTTTTGATAAACAAAAATAAGAGATATCACAAAAAAAAAAAAAAAAAAAAAATTCATTTTCCAATAAAATTAAAAATAGCATGGTCATTTATATTTTTAATTTAATCTTATAATAAAATATATTAGTTATTAGTGCGAGAATCGTAGGTCGTCAATAGGCTATCACTCAGTGGTTAGGGTGAGGCAAAAGTTCGAGTTTACATGGGACGTATCTTTATAGCATTATAATTTAAAGTTAATAAATGTAAAAAAGAAAACATTAAATTCATAAACTTCAATTGATCTTTATGGATATCTACGTGTGTGGGTATATATATTAATACTTTGAAAAAAAAACACAAAGTAAAGTTTCTTTCAAATATAACCTTAATTATTTCTGTATATAGATATATATTAATACTTTGAAAAAAAAAACACAAACCAAAGTTTCTTTCAAATATAACCTTAATTATTTCTGTTTCAAAAAACAAAACCTTAATAATTTCAGATAATGTTAATTTAAAATATTTATGATGCAATTCTTTAGTATAAGTTTAGAGTAGTTAAAATTTATTTATTGTAGTATAAAAATATTAATATTAAAATAATAGAGTGATTTTCCATCTAATATCACTGAATAAACACTATATGTTAAGAATTTAAATAATATATTTGAAAAAGGTTATAAAAAGTGAGCTATTAATTTGAAATTCAAAGTTACATTTTCTTAGAAAATTATTGTTTATGGGCCAAAGCCGAACTAGTATTTGGTGTGTAAGATTTGAATGTGTTCGTTTTCGAGTTTAAGTTGGAAAGATAAAATCTAAAATCATAAGGTTAAGTTTGGATTAACAGGGCAACAACACTTAACCTGAAGAGTACTAATGTAAACTTAATTTACTATAGCAAGAATATTACCTCTATAATCCAACAGCTTTATTGTTATCGTTAAATTAGGTTAAAGAGAATCTTGGGCTAACTGAAGAAAGAAACAATATTCTGTACAGTGCCTGGAGTGGGATAAGTCCTCGGACACGTGCCATGTAGTTAGTGTTTATTGGGAGCTAGGCCTAGATCCGATCTGATGCGCATGATCAGGGCATGCTTGCAAATTCTGAAGCATTTGGCGCGAGCAGATGATAGAAAAGTGGATGATAGCTCCAAATGACTCCCTTGGGAAAATGTAAGCGAGCTACCTTGGACAACTAGCTCGGATATGAAGATGACAACCAACTCGGGCATGAAGATGAAGAGAACGATGTGTACGTTACAATGCTTTCGGGTAGGCGCTGAGTGAGTGGGATGAATCCTGAGTCACGTGCCAAGGAAAGGAACAGAAGCCTCGAGCCGTCTGAAACGTAGAATGTTGTACGGATGGGCCCTAATGCGAGCGGGCGCGCGCGGTGACTCTCGGACACTGGGCTGGGTAGGCGCGGTGATAGGGCGGATCGAAGTGATCGCTCGATTTGAGGGGAGATGGTCGAGGCACATGAGACATGAGACAAGGAGTCGACGAAAGACTGGGATAAGCGTCTCCCGAGACGGAAAGACAAAAGATTGCCGCTGCAGCGTTATAGTCACCTTTGGCGGACATAACAGTTTAGTTTAAGTGAGACAATCAATATACAAATGAGTGTATAACGTAAGAAAGTGAAAGGACTCTCATCAATGTCTCAATTATGAGCATTAAATGTATGCTTGCAGGCAAGGGTATAAAAGGGGAAGAAAACAATCTTTCTAGGCTATTATTGCTTTTGCTTTGTGAAAGGATTAACAAACCTTTCAGTGACCATCCACCTACATTAATGGTGGAACATCTCCGTATTTGTCAAGCAGTATAATATAATGAGAATCATTTGACAATTTGCATATCCATGGTAGAAGAAGAAAATCATTGACAATGTTTGTCATACATTGGTAGTGATGCACTCTGAATTGTAACTGGAGACTTAATAAGGGGAAACTACTCCACTTATGATCTATATATGATGATAATTGAATGGATTACACGGCTTTACTCAAAATGATATAGAAGCATTGGTGCTTGAACCTTATTTACAAACTTTCATGAATTTATGAGAAAACTTATTGTGATTTTGAAGTTCATTGCTCAGATTTGGCAATGTCCCTAGTAGAGCCATGATTATTCAAAGTGATGCCTTCTTTTTAGGACTATATCCCCTGCTGCTTTAGTGGAAAACACTATTCATGTATGTGCTGGTAAGAAGTATTATTCTCACAACATTAATCACAAAAGATGGTATTCTATTTTATAGGGAAAGCACGATAAAAAAAATTAAAAAAACCTGTCCACGAACCTTTGCTTTTTCTGGTAATAATGGGGAGTTTGTGCCTACAGCTTACAAAGACATCCTCATGTGCTTTTCTTTCGATGCCCTGTTTACTAAATTATTAACCAATTAAATTGCATTTGACTAAATTTATGTCTTTTTAAACTTTTTTCACTAAATAATAAAAGAAACACACTTGCTAATTTTGAAGGTCAAACATTTTAGGTTGATTTCATTGAAGAAATTACTTGAACATTGATAAACATATTACATGATAAAGTAACAATCCAAAACATTAGGTATTACCTTATTACTTGCATGAAACGTTGGCCATCACATCTTCAATAAAACGGCCTAAAGTAGTGTGCGAGGATCCACCATCCATCACGACTTTTCGACTTGTTTCCTGCATTTCTTTGCTCTTCTTCCTTATTTCACTATCAATACTCATTAGGTTCTTTAACCCATTTTCAATCTCTCGAGCGCTTACAATATAATTACTATCCTGATGATAATCTATTTTAATTTCTACGAGTAATCCTAAATCTTTTACCATTTGAAATGCGTTGAGTGGTTGTTCGAGGTACATTGGCCATGTGGCTATCGGAACACCATACCATATGCTTTCTAGAATAGAATTCCATCCGCAATGAGATATGAATCCTCCAACAGCTGGGTGGGCTAAAACTGCTACTTGTGGAGCCCATCCAATCACCTTTCCGATCCTAGCCGTCCGATGTAAAAATCCTTCTGGTAGAACATCTTCCACATTTATAAATTCCCCTGTAAATCCCATTTTACCTTTTTGGCGAAGGGACCATAAAAAGCGATGCCCACTCTGCTCTAACGCACATGCTATCTCTTTGATCTGATCCACATCGAAGGCTCCCTTGCTCCCGAAGCACAGAAATACCACTGATGATGGCGGCTGATCATCAAGCCACCTCTTGATGGCTCGATCCTCACCAAATCCCGTTTGGGCGTTGACGATTGGTCCAACGGCGTACAAGGGCGGTAGCGTAGTGCCAGAAAATGATCGAATAACACGGGATTCTAGCTCAACAAATGTATTTACTATAATACCCTTGACTTGACTTGTCTGTATCTCCTGGCCAGATTCAGACTCCACCGTCTTCCTTGTCAAACAAAAAAGAAGGGAAGATCTTGCCTGGAACCGAGTTTACATAACTCGGAACCTCCAACTCAGCATCCGAGTCCTTGAACCCATCGATATCCAAGCCCTTATGATCATGGAGGAACTGATGATGCAAGAGGAAGCCAAGAAAAGCAGCGCCGGGAGTGAAGAAGACATAGGAGGGCACCCCAAAGTCGTCAGCCAAATCAATCAACTGGAGTTAAGCCCTTATCAGAACAATTGCGAGCCGAACCGAGTCGAGAGTTGGAGTCGTGGACGTTTCTGACCAGTGGGATGTTAGCTTTTGAGGTGACGGAAGGAGAGGGCAGTAATTGCTTCAGGGCAGGCGTCTACAGGAGGGAGTTTGACGAAACGTACGGAATCATGAGAGCAGTTGGTCATGATAATTTCAAGAAACTCAAATGGAAAGTTCAAGATGAAGATGGTGACTGAAAGTCGGGGATCTCGCTGAGTAAGAAGCTTAGCAATTTCTACTGTCGGCCCAAAGTGGCCAATCATCGGAAACGGGATGAAGACAAGCTCAGTTTTCTTCATCTCCAATTTACAGTAGTCACTAGTCACTGCAGAAAATATAACTTGAAAATGTTGGATGGCTTTGAGGCTTTGCGGTGGAGTGACTGTGTGACACTTATAATAATAAGGGGGTTGTGAACGACTTCATAGTATACAAGTTACAAATACTGAATACTCTTCAAACTGCAATCGTGACTTTGCTACCTCAATCATTATTGATTTATTGTTATTATTTTATTTTATTTTTGTATGCTTTCAAACTGGCAGCGGTGGCTGGTTCCGATAAGGAATAAGGATAAAAATATTTGTACGGGTAATTGTATTTTACGAATATTTTTATATAAATATCGGTAAAACAAAAATACTTTAAAAAAAGTTTTAAATAATCTTTTTTTTCGTAAAAAAAACTTTAAAAATTATCAGATAATGTTATTTTAATAAAAATAATTATAATATTAAAATTTAAATATATATTATTGAAATTTAGTGATTTTAAAGATGACAGAAGTTAAAGAAGACTTGAATATGAACTAATTTTTTAGCTTTTAGCTATGGATTTCCTATAAGCCTCAAGACTTTAATGTAGATTGAGTTGGGTTTGGCCTTATTAAGATTAAACAAAACTGCAGGCCTCAAGACTCTAATGTAGACTGGGGTAGACTTGAGCCTTATCAAGATTAAATAAAAAAATTCGAACCCGTAAGCATCATGTATAATTAAAGGTAGTCAGCCATTAGGCATATGGTTGATTGATGAATACATATATTCGCATATGTTGTACAGTTTGATTCGAGGAATTTGTTTTGCATTCGGCGCTGCTTTGTGTTTGGTTAATAGGGATAGAAAATCCTATTTGGATAGTAGTGAGCTTTGTTTAGATTTCTGAATAGTCTCTCGTCACTTGTTTGGTTGTAGGGATGGTCGACGCGTTGTTTGGATGCGAGTCAAAAATTGTTGGATAACTGTTTAGATACCCTGGTATGTTTGGTACGTAGGGATAGCCCAGTTGAATTAAGTCGTAAAATTATTAATGCAAAGGGATTTGAATCCCAGGCGTATAATTAATAAGGTTGAAGTTGTTATTCCTTTTACATTGGTTTTATTTATAGAGATTGATGGCTATTAGAAAATTGCTTATGAAAATGTGTTAACATTTCGGGTGCTTGCCAAGTATTTGGATTTAATCGGTACACACTCTATTAATGAATTGCATGTTTGATTGATATTATATGTCAACTGCAGCTGATTTTATGTTTAAAATATAGGAATTAAATTTCCTATATATTAAATTTATTGTGATTATTTGTATGTGTATAGTTTTACGTCTGAGAATTAATTGATTGATATCTTGTGTTTAAATTGCTTAAAGTTTTTTACTTGATAATGTTCAGTGTCGATATAATTTTTAATTAATTAGGGAATAACCACAACATCCTTAATTAGTTAAAATTATATATTAAGTTTTAAGATCACATTTGATTACATTAATTGTAATTAATCATATGGAATGTAATAAATCTCAACTCATGAGAATTTTTATTATATTTTGTATGGTATAGGATGAGATATCAAATTATATTTTCTAATTTTCCCACAGGGATTAGGAAAATGAACATGATTTGATAGTTTTATCATAAGATCCTTTAAGTATAAATGAATAAGACTTTAGCCCACAAGCAAGTTTTATGTCACTAGATTTACTTATGATTTAAGCATGATTCTGTGGTAAAACATGATATTGTATTTTTCTTATAATCGGCGATTAATAAGCATGTATATTTAAAATATTGCAGTTATTCAACCTACGGATGTTTATGATTTTAAGTGTGATATTATTAGAGCCCAGGAAATTTGATAGCTATAAGGTATGGAAGGGGAGAATTCTTTTTGCATTTGGGATGGATGGATATTGGTAGCATTTATGGGAATGTGAGCTGATCCTATTGCAAACCAACCTTGTAGAAATTTTGTCTGTCTTTATGATAAGTGGGAGAGGTCCAATTGCCTCTCCGTGATGTTCATAAAAACTAAGATATCTGCTGGTATTCGTAGTTCCATCGAGCAAATTTATAAAGTCAAATCACTTAAAGCGAATGATGAAAGTTTATAACTTTGACAAAGCTCTTGCTAATTACGTAATTATGCGATTTTAGATTCCTTGCATTTCGTGGGATAAAGTGCATGATCATATCATCTTATAAGAGATATAGCGGCTCGACTTAAGTCATTAGAAGTTATAAATGCAGGACACTTTCCTTGTTCATTATATATTGAACAACGCTGACAATGCGAGTCCTTCAAAATCTCTTCCTGACTCTGTAAGGATAAATGGTCAATTAATAAATTCTTGATCATGTGTGTGCAAGAGAAGGGAAGGTTAATGATGGAAGAGGACGAAAGGGTTAACTAGACCACCTTTGGAAAGAAAAGAAAGGGAAAGATTCCTATTCAACCAAGCATAAAGAAGGAGTCAAAGTTTTTTTTTTTTTGTAAGAAGAAGGGACACATGAAGAAGGACTACTCAAAATTTAAGATATGGCTTGATAAGAAAGGTATTCAATTTTCGTTTGTCTGTTATGAATCTAATATGGTTAATGTTAATCATAACACTTGGTGGACCGATTCTGGTTCTATGATCCATGTTTCAAATACCTTACAGGGTATGCAAAACCTAAGGAAGTCAGTGGGAAGTGAATAATGCATCTATTCAAGCAGTAAGATGAGTTCACATGTGGAAGCTATTGGCACTTGCAGCCTTGTATTAAGCAGCGGTTTCATTTTAGAATTAGAAAAGACATTTTATGTTCAAAGTTTCTCTAGGAATTTATTTTCAATTTCAAGACTTGTACCTTTAGGATTTTCCTTTAACTTTACAAATTTGGGTTTTATTTTATCTAATAAATCCAAAGTTATTGGTTATGGTGCATTGTACGTGGTGCTTCGTATTCGATTCTGCTTGATGATGTTACTTATAATTCTGTAAAAACATATATTCATGTAGTATCTTCAATGTGTGATATCATTATATTCTGATGCAAAAACATTGGCAACTTTGTTTATTACTATTGCATTAAAGATGTTATGAATAGGGTGTCTCTATGTTATGGCACATGAGATTGGAACACATCTCCATTGAAAAATGAAATTAGTTAATGATAGGGTACTTATTACTTTGGATTTTGTTGATTTTGAGACTTGTATGAATTGCATTGAAACGACAAACCAACAAGTCAAGGGGGTCTGAAGGGAGCCTGAGCCTATTAGAGATTACATATCTTGGCATTTGTTGTCACGACATGGATCTGAAATGGTCAAAATACTTTATCACCTTCATATATGATTATTCATGATACATGTATCTCTACTTGCCTTAGTTAAAGATGAAGAACTTTAGGCGCATTTTAAAGTTTTAAAGGGTGAAATAGAAGATCAATGTGGAAAGCATTATTAAGATCGTGAGATCGAATGAAGTGGAAGTACTTTATGGTGGAAATACGGAGAGATGGAATGGCTCTGGTGCATTTGTGAAGTTTGCTTGAGAAAATGAGATTGTTCTTGAGTCTGGCTAATACGGTTCTCGGTTCGAATGGTGTGGCGAAGAAATTGAACTTTAATGGACATGGTAAAGTATGAGAATTAATACAAAACTACCTCGATGTGATGCGAAGCTAAGGCGGTAGTGTATATATTTGATGAATGTCTAAAACACTCATTTCATGCACGCGTCCTTAATACGTTTTAGCTCTATTTTATATATTAATAAGTGCTTTATTGCCCAATATTTGATTTTTGGATCTTTTGTGTATTGCAGGTGAACATGGTGGTTTTCAGAAGCTTTTTGGAAATGCGAAGAAGAAGAAGTGAAGACCTAGCAACAGCGTCATAGCGTTCTGGCGTCGTGGCCCGTTGACTACTTGTTTCTTTGTAGCGTTCTAGCGTCATGGCGTTGCAGCGTCGGCGTTTGGTGGCGAAGTTAAAGACGAGGAGCGTGGCGTCGCTAACATTGCGACTGCGGCGTTTATCGTTCACGCATCATAATTATAAAAAGCACGGGAGGCCTAATTTTTGAGGTATTGAGCGACGTATGGACGAGGAGCGGAATACGAAGTAGGAGCAACTTGAGAGATCTTAAAAACTCGTGTTTTTGTATTTCTCTTCTCAAAACTATCAATGATTTATAGAATTATGATTGTAATAATTTTCATTATGTTCTAGATTTATTTCTTGGGTTTTGTTGAACCTTGCTACAGTTGTATGGAGTAGAGATTAATTCTATTTTGTTCAGTTTATTCATGAGTTATATCGAATTGTTTTGCGTTTGTGGTTTATTTTCATTGTAATGTCTGGCCAACATTGACATGATCTTGGTGGGTATCCAAGATCGAGAGATAAGGACTCCCAGGGATCTAAGTAGAGCGACACTTGGTCAATCGGCGAATAGAGATATCTCGGTTCCGAGTGTGGCGATTAAGGTTTGAGCATTTAAGCATTTCGAAATCTACGGTCGGGGCAGAGATACACCCAACCCTATTGGCGAAATAGGCGGATATACCTCGAAAGAAGGATATCTACCGTGAAACACGATGCGCCTTAATCGAGAATTCATTAATAAGATTGAATAATAATTCCTCTAGGCAATAATCCATCGATTGTGGCGGGAGCGAAACCTTTAGTTTTTCCGCGAAAAGTAATTTTCACTAGTTTTTAGATTTAGTTTTAATTCTACACACATTAATTGGAATTCATTAAGAGTTTAAGTCGGATAATATCGTAGAGACCAATTCGATTAGTCGGCCTTACTTCTGTGTGGATCAATATCAGGTACTTAGATTAAGAGCTATATTCTTGTCACGATCGTGCACTTGCGCACATAAACGCTTTACCCATTTTACACAAGTCACACATCACGTTTCCGTGATATCAATATTAAATCGATTTCCAACCAAAGTTGTCCCTAAGACGCCTTTTGAGTTATTCAAAGGTTGGAAATCGAGTTTGCGACATATACTGTCACGTCCTTACCCCTGCCTGGGCGAAGAGAGGGGGCGCAGTATGGGACTAAGACTCTTTAATCTATTTTTCGGACATTCACTACTAAAAATAACCAGATTACCGACCAAATTACCGACCTAAAAAATTGGTCGGTAATTGCTGACAAATCACGACCATTTAGAGACCAAAGGGGTTTGGTCGAAAATTCAGAGCCAAATTCCAGGCCAAAGAGCCCAGAGCCATATTCTGGGCCAAATAATTTTTGGTCGAAATTGGTCTGTAAATTAGGCGGGAATTAGCGCCAAAAAATTACTGACCAAGTAACGACCAAAAATAAATTACCATGAAAAATGGTCGGTAAATAGGCGACCCAAAAATTTTTAATTAGACCAAATTGTTGGTCGGTAAATGTCGACAATTAAAAAATAAAAATAAAACATGAGATTTGGTCGGTAATAAAAATCAAAAATCAAAATAAAAAAATTTTTAATTACCGACCAAATTTATTGGTCGGTAATTAAAAAATAAAAATAAAAAACATGAAATTTGGTAGGTAATAAAAATCAAAAATAAAAATAAAATTTTTTAATTACCGACCAAATTTGTTGGTCGGTAAATGGTCGGTAATTAAAAAATAAAAATCAAAAACATGAAATTTGGAAATCGTTTTTGCCTTTTTGGTTTTCCAGTTTCCTCCCTTTGGAGCAGCAGGCAGCAGCAAGTTTGTGCATAGCCCTAACCTTATATTCGATCACGTCGCGTCCACCGCCATGCCGTCCACGCCATAGTCCACCATCGGCGTCGATCACGCCCGCAGATCCGTGGCCGCCGCGATATCCTGTTCCTGCATTGCTCCTCTCTCTGCGCCTCGCGCCTCGTTTGTTCCACCCTTTGCGCCTCTCCTTGATACATTCCACGGAAATCGATAGGTTTTGGTTTTTAATTTGCTTTGTGTTTATTTTTCTTCTTTGGAGGAATCGCAATCACTTGATGAGAAAAAAAAAAAAAGCGCAACAATATGATGAATGCATGATGATTTTAGTTAGGGCTTCCGGGTGATACATTTGGTTTCAGTAAATATGATTTAAATGAAAAATCTAATTGAGTTACGAGTTTTTTACAAGTGTGCTAGAAGTTCGCTGACTATTGAGAATAAACAATGAATGGAAGGTCGATATTTTAATTTCTTACCATGCAGTTTATTAAGAAAAGAAGAGAAATGAGAGGAATTAATGTTCTTTATATTTTAAGTTGTAAAGAATGAAATCATCGTCCATGATTCGTAGTATTTATTATTTAAGTCTCTGATGATACTTCTTCCCTATTTATCTTTTTTTTTTCTTCCATAGCAAAAGAATGTTCTTTATTATGTTGTTCTGGTTGGTGTCCTGACAATCGAAACATGAATTTGGGTTTCTTCTCGGAATTTTGTTATGTTAATTATTTAGTGTAAGTGCTTTTAAATATTTACTTCTTATTCTCCTTTTTCCCCACGGTAACGAATGAGAATTTCTTTCAAAATTATGATGGGATAAAAGTGAAACTAATACACTTTATTTGTTCTTTGAATGACGCACTTGTAGATAAATTTTGTCTATGATGTTCTTTGGGATCATAAAATATGGCATATGGGGAGTTTCTCCATTAGATTTTAAGTATGTTGAATATTTATCTTGTTATTCAAATATTTGATCACACGAAATGTTGTGGTTCTTTTATCACCTGTGTAGGAGTTATCTGAATCTATGAGAAGCTAAACCAGCTTTGTTCTCATGGTGGGAATTAACGAAACACATGTAGTTGGAAGATATGTTTGTTGTTTTGTCATGCACGAGAGAAACCCTAGATAAGACTCAAACTTAGAAAGAATAAAGAGAAGAAAGTGGTCCTTTATGATGGTGGGTGGGATGTTAAAATATGGTTTGTATTATTTCCCAATTATGATCAATCTAAAACTTCCTCTGGTGTTGCATTCTAATATATTTTTATTTGTATATATAGGCAGGATCTGTCAGGTAGGTTGAACCCAGGTTGAACCTACAGTGTGTGATCTAGTGTTATTGCTTGATATAAGTAATTTAGAATATTGCTCTTTATTTCCCTATGCTGGCTACTTCTTGTCTAATAGGTAGGTATTACTATTGAAATGTCAAGTTATCTTGTATCCTTGATTCAATTCATCATGGTCTCCTGTCTATTTAATGGGTACATGATAATATGGATCTGTATTAGAATTAGAGTGAGTTCATACTTTAAGTTAAAAAAAGGTGCTTGGTCACGTGGGAAATTTATTCAACTAAATAGAACTGGGAATATGAGTCGGCCCATTTTGGCCCACAATTTTAGGAGGGTCAGACTTCAATTTTATAGCCCCGAATAAATTAGGGCCCTAATTGCCCTCTTTGGAATTGGCTACGGCCTATTTGGGTTAAGTCGGGTTGGCATGCTTGGCTCTTAGCTTGGTGTTTTTTATATTTAAAATTATTAACTTCAAATATAAATTTAAGCATAAAAATATGCTAAAAATCATGTTATTGGGACATGTTGTATTTTGGTAGAGCTCCCAGTACAAAGGAGACTACGCAGATTTTCTGCGTTAAATCAGGAGTCTTGGAAAGGGACTGATGAAGTGGTGTCGAGTTACCAGACATCCGTAGATATTCGAGTTGACGGGTTGTCAGCGAGACCCCGGGAAACATGTAAAAATATAATCCAAAGATTTGGTTTTTATACTTCTCTTTATTTTTGAAGATAAATTAAAATACTTATTTTACATGTTTACTAGGCGAGATATGAGGAAATGTTAGCTAGCTGCGACTCAAGGGTATTCAGTCTACGCCGGAGTTCATGTGATGGTCGCGGCCTTGGTGGTTCTCATTCATCGGCTCCATAGGTTGATCTGAATCAGTTTTAATATGAGGGCATTGATGGCAAGGAGAAGATGCCGGAGTGCATGGCGTCGGTTCGTCGACATCATCATTCTACTCGCATAGACGACCAGATTATGAAGCTCCATCTTCAGGACCATTTTGGTGTTCTCGGCTTGATGGAGACTTTTCGGGAGCGATGCGAGTGCGTCTGATATCAATTGGCCCGTCTGCCGGCGGCATGATCGTATGAGGATGATAGGGATGAGTTACGTCTGCGTTTTGGCGGCTTACAAAAGTGTTAGGAAGATTGAATTTGCCGAGTTCAACCACGATGATCTACCTCGGATTGTTCGGCGTAATGCTCATTTCTGACATCTACTCCGGCCTCTGGCCCACACAAATATCGGGGATTAGCGGCCAATGACGGCTACCCCGATGCAGACATCTCACCATACGGACGGAATCGTCTCGGCATCGATGATGACACTAGGTTGGATGATTGAGTGTATTACACACTTTTTTTTTTGTCTTATACTTGGATTTGGGAATTCATGTTTTTATTTTCTCTTGACTTATTTACTATATATATACAGTATATATATTAGTTTGCTTGTTTTAAAATATGTTTTACTCTCTTTATATAATAATACATGCACTATTGTACTTTCTTTTGTTTAAGTAATCTTAATATATATATATATATATATATATATATATATATATATATATATATATATATATATATATATATATATATATATATATATACTCACTATATATATATATATATATATATATATATATATATTTAAAAACGAATATCAAACTCAAAATGGCAAAAAAATATTTAAAAAATTATTTTAGGCAATTGCTACGAAGCAGACGAAATTTTTTTAATATCATTGGTGGGTAAATGGTCTCAAATGGTCGGTAATTACGAACCATTTGAGACCATTTACCGACCCGATGATATTAAAAAATTTTTGGTCGGTTTTTGAATTACAATTTGGTGGTAATTCGCAGGCCATTTGGAAGAACCATTCTGGAAACGGAAATTCTTTCGGTCGGTAAATGGTGTTCGGTAATGTCGGAAAAATCAGTCGGAAATGGTTTGTCGATAAATGGTCGATAATTTCTTGACCAATTGATTTTTGTCGGTGAAATAATTAGGCCCAGAAAGGAAGTGCGACTAAATAATTTGGTCGGTAAATGGTCGAGTAATGGGTTTCTTGACCAAAAATGTTCACCAGGCAAGGGTGGTCGGTAATTCGAATGATTTTAGTATATATATATATATATATATATATATATATCCATAAGAAAATATATCTTCTTGTACTACCATCGTAGTGGTGTTTTACTGTCTTGTACATATTCATGAGTCCCATTTCCTTGTACATAACAAATTCCATTATTCTGAAACATACATTCTGACTCTGCGAGAGTCAAAGACCTCTGACGGTGGGCTTCTATTGTTTTTATTAGCCTTGGGCGATGCGAATGCGCGGATGTCACTCTTCGATGCTGTAGCGGATAAAACACCGTCTTCGAAACATAGGCTTGTGAGAAACAAATAACATATATGACATTTAGGAGTAGTCATGATCTGAGGATACATATAACATCATGCATATGACTTACGTATAACAGAATTCTATATCACAGAGTTTATCAGAGTTTACATATAATGAAATTCTATAACTGAAATTTTTCCTATCTATAGTAGGAATTCAGAACAGAGATCTTGTACTGAAAGTACCCGTAGGTACATTACAAAACAAAACTGATTTCTTATGCTTTCTTCTTATTCATTATTTAGATTCTTATCATTCTTATGACGAGGTTTTCATATCTCCCGTAGAAGCTCATAACAGAGATCTTGTACAGAAGGTACCCGTAGGTACTATACAGAACATAGCAGAATTGATTACTTTTAATTTCATGTATCATATTATTCATGTATACAACATATAAGTGTTTTCCTGCATAAACCGGTAACAATGAATGATAGGGGCACAACACAATAGGTACCCAAAGGTACGGTACAGTAATAAACAAAGGCGTGTTTGCCCACGTAACAGAAGTGTCATAGCATTAGCATGAGTGCCGAAACACTAATCAGAGATGTGCCTGCCCACGTAACAGAAGTGTCGTAGCACTAGTAGGAGTGTCGAAGCATTGAACAAAGACACCTATTCATTTGCTATTTGGTCTTAAGCAGAAATATAATTATATGTCTTACCGAGCTTGTTATATTGTTCTTAAACACATTAGAAAATAAGGGCAAGAAACCATATTTGCTCAACGATAGGATCGTCGAGGCAAAGCTTCGCTTCACCTTGACGGTGAGGTACAAAGTGTTTTTTATATAACTATTATACTTTTATGAACCCTTTCATTCACTTATTAGGATTTTCATTAATCCAATGGATGATTGTTAGAATTAACAGAATAAAGGAACCAAAACATGACTTGCAGGTATGCCTAAGCGAAGCAATGTTACGCCTAGGCGGAGAGGTTCGCCTAGGTGAAGCACTGCTACGCCTAGGCGGATAAGAAAGTGTAGAAACTCTAGGCTTGGGTTCGCTTAGGCGTAGCGACCTCCGCCTAGGTGGAGCTCCACGCTTAGGCGTAGGGGTGTCGAGTAGAATGCAGAAATTGCCAGGTTTGGCATTTTTCACCTAAAATTTCCTTCCAAACCAAAACCAACTCAACCAAAACTCAAAATAAACCATAGAACTCATCTTATACCAACCAACAACATTTCTAATAGGATTGCTCCACACAACTTAGACAAATAGGGATTTCCATACTTTCCTTACTAGTAATCCATACACAAATAGTTTCCATACATATAGGTTCCATACCTTGATCTTGAACACTTTAACTAGCTTCTTTTTCTTCCTTTCTTCTTCTTCTCTTCTTCTCTTTCTCTTTCTCCTTCTCCCCATCGGGAAGCCCTAGCCTTCAAAGCCAAAAATGAGATATTCTAAGACCATGTTTGGTCTTATCCATTTTTGCTCAAAGTTCCTTTTTTTTCCATTTGGTCCTTCTTTTTTAATCTATTTGAAAAATCAACTTGTCGATTTCTAACTTATATAATCTTCTTGTGTTATGACTTTTGGGTCCTTAATGTCAAATTACCAATTTACCCTTTCCTTAGTACTTTCGAATTTCGAAAAATGAAATTTTTACTTATATTATACCTACACAAACATGTAAAATAAACTCTACGTATGGTATAATAATTTGAGGGTGTTACATATATGCTTTTTAGGGGATGCCGGTACGGATTGAGAATTTACTGTAACCCATAAAAAAAGAAGAAGCTAGACCCGAAGGACCATTAGTGGAGTATTTCATTGGATATCTTTGAGGTCGAGAGGGTATAGATTTTATTGTCCGTCTCACGACACTGGGATTGTGGAATCGAGAAATGTGAAATTTCTTAAGAATGACATTCGATGGGAGTATTGATCGGTTTTAGGCATTGTTTATGAGAAGGATCATTATGAAGGTCAACCCTCTTGTTCAAGTGATAGATTGATTGTCATTCACACCCACCCCAAGTACGATCGGAGTGTGGAATGACCATTTCTTGAAGAAGTTCCACATATTGCGATATTGATCTGTAGATCAAGTTGCGATAGAGAAATTCAGAATTGTTGAATAACCAATTGAGCAACAGGTTGATCTACAAATTCCTCAAGATAATGATAAAGCAACATTAAAAAGATCTACAAGAGTTAGGAAGTCAACAATTCCTAATGATTATATAGTGTATTTACAAGAATTGGACTATAACATTGGAGCCGAAAATGATCTAGAAACATTTCACAAGCCATGAGTTCTAAAGAATCTAACTCATGAGTCTGATTACCATGAAAGAAGAAATGAATTCTATGACATCTAACCGAGTTTGGGATCTCGTTGAGTTGCCTAATGGTGTAAAAGTCGTTGGATGTAAATGGGTCTTTAAAACAAAAAAAAAAGGACTTACTGGACAACATTGAGAGACATAAGGCAAGACTCGTTGCCAAAGGATTCACTTAAAGGGAAAGAATCGATTACATGGAGACCTTTTCTCCTGTATTTAAGAAAGATTCTCTTCGGATAATCATGACATTGGTAGCTCATTTTGATTTTGATTTACATCAAATGGATGTGAAAACGACATTCCTTAATGGCAATCTAGAGGAAGAGGTTAACATGAAACAACCTGAAGGATTCTCCTCTAGTGAAGGTGAGCATTCAGTTTGCAAGATTAATAAATCCATATATGGATTAAAACAAGCATCCCGTCAATGGAATTTGAAATTTCATGAAGTCATTACTTCATTAGGTTTTGAAGAAAGTATCATGGATAAATGTATATACCAGAAGGTCAGTGGGAGTAAGATTTGTTTTCTTGTGTTATATGTGGGTGATATTCCGCTTGCAACCAATGATAAGGGTTTGTTATATGAAGTGAAACAATTTCTCTCAAAGAACTTTGATATGAAGGAAATGGGTGAGACATCTTATGTCATTGGCATTAAGATCCATAAGGAAAGATCTCAAGGCATTTTTGGTTTGTCTCAAGTGAACTATATCAATAAAATTTTAGAGATATTTAACATGAAAAATTGTTCACCAAGTGTAGCACCCATTCTGTTGGGTGACAGATTCGATTTGAATTAGTGCTCTAAAAATTATTTCGACCGAGAACACATGAAGAACATTTCATATGCTTCAGTTGTTAGAAGCTTAATGTATGCTCAGGTCTATACCAGACCTGACATTGCATTTGATGTTAGAGTATTAGGAAGATATCAGAGTAATCCAGGTATCGACCACTGGAGAGCTGCAAAGAAGGTAATGATATATCTTCAAGGAACAAAAGATTACATGCTTATGTATAGATGAATAAACAATTTCGATTTGATTAGCCACTCCAATTCAGACTTTGCTGGCTGTGTTGATTCTCGTAAATCAACATATGGTTATATTTTCAAGCTAGCTGATGGAGCTACGTCTTGGAGAAGTGCGAAGCAGACTTTGATTGCCACTTCCACTATGGAAGCCGAGTTCGTGTATTGTTTTGAGGCTAGCTCGCATGGTGTATGGTTAAAGAGTTTCATATATGGGCTTAGAATTGTGGATTCTATATCTAGGCCATTGAAGTTGTATTATGATAACTCGGTTGCGGTATTTATGGCTAAGAACAACAAGAGTGGAAGTCGAAGTAAGCATATCGACATTAAATACTTATCCATAAGAGATCGTGTTAAAGAAAAGAAATTGGTTATTGAACACATTAGCACTGAGTCAATGCTTGCTGATCCATTAACTAAAGGCATGCCACCTAAGTATTTTAAGGATCATATAGTACAAATGGGACTTGGTTCCATTATGTAATTTAATTGTACGTACATTCATTATTTTAATGAAACTCTTATTCAGTCTAATATTTTCTCATATGGTTTTGTACATTTCAATTTATTAGTATTTTGAAAAATATCATTGAGCTTGGACCTTGAATAAACATATGGTTTATTCATTAAGTTTAAGGGTTTGTGTTGAGGAACTTGATATATTGTAATACATAGAAGATACTATTCACTATAAGAGGACCTATCGCCATGATTTATATATTTAGTTTTCTCTTTTGATAGGTGTTAAACTATATGGACAAAGTGGGAGAATGTTAGCATGGTCCATATAATTTGAATTTTAAATTCAAATTTAAATCTCCCATAACACCTCTTCTCGACCATACACCTCTTGGGAAACCGAGTGACTGGTCTCCATATAAGGAATCGATAGGGCATTTTTTTTTGTATCTAAACTCTTTCAAATATACAGAGAAAATTCACCATCAAGTTTATTTTTGAGAAGGGTTTAGAAGAATCAAAAGTGATTTCATTTTGGTGCTTCAGGTTCAACATTTTCAGTTTTCTAGTTTTCTTCTGTTTCTATCAATGGTTGGAGGTTTGTTCTAACACCTCACTTCCGCATATAATTTGATCACATTTTATTTAATTTGTTTGACACGATCAGATTATTTGATTACTTGATTTTTCTGAGAATGGAGGACAAAGGAAGTGAGGTCAGGACTTTGCTGGTTCAATCAATTTTCACGGTCGTTTTTGCACGATTTGTGGTTGGTCTAGTTTAAAGAATGGTTCCAGATTCATCTCATATTCCTTTGAGGAAGGAGTCGAATATATATGCTACAGCCTACACCTTTCACTAAAAGTTCTATGTATTTGGACCAAAATTAGTTGTAAGCCAACCTCCATTTGTTCTACACCTCTCATATTTACTTTAACATAAATGAATGAATTTTACTTTTCTCTCTCTCTCTCTCTCTGAATTTTACTTTACTCTCTCTCTCTCTCTCTCTCTCTCTTTATATATATATATATATATATATATATATATATTATGTATGTGGTTGAGAAAAAACTTCTTGACCTGTGATGGGATCACAAGTGACCCGGCTCCCTATATGTGGTTGAGAAAAAACTATAACTTGACCTGTGATGGGATCACAAGTGACTCGGCTCCTTGTATGTGGTTGAGAAAAAACTTCTTAACTTGACTTGTGATGGGATCACAAATACAAACCCGACTCAGCCCTGACATTCCTTTAATATTATTATCTATCTCTCCATTTCCAAATCCAAATGACATCTTCTTATTTAGAGATAATAAGACCTACTTTTAGTTTAACTCCAATCAATAATCTTTATTTTTAACTCTAAATCATTATTCATTATTCAAATCTTTATTTTATCAAATTAAAATATTTTTAAGAATATGATATATAAAATATTTTTATTTTTATTCAAACATAAATATGAAATTATATTAAATAAATAAAAATGTATTAAAAACCTAAAAATACATTTTAAACTAATAAATATTATATTATAAAGCATCATATTATATTAAAAAATAAAACAACATTAATAAAAGCTACATAATAAAATTATATTAACTAAATGATAAAAATACAATATAAAAACTAATACAATGGTATATCACCTTCATAATTTATACCGTCATATTCATTAAAATTACTAAAATTACCATTACTATGACCGCTTGATTCACTTACTTAGGATTTACGAGCCATTTTTTCAATAATCTTCATTTTTTTTCACCATGAAATACTCACCCTTGAACGGATCAGATATGAAATCAAGATTTTTTTTCCATGATTTCTTTTTCTTGTATTTCAATTTCCAACTCATATTTGTTGTGTTCATTTTGAGCTTGTAGCATCATCGATTGATAACGTTTCTCTGACTCCTTGGTCATTTCAATAAACCGTTCATCTCTTTGATTTTCTCATTTTTTGAATATCTTAATGATTTCATTATTTCCCTCATACATTTTAACAAGGAGATGACTCTTCTCAGCTTCTAACTATTTTGGGAAGTGATGGTGCTTTTTATACCGATTCTAGGCTGGATCTTCTCGAGTCATTTGGACCGGTCTGGCTTTGGGGTGAATCGTTGTACAACTGCGACACACTCTGAGGATGATGCAGCGGGTGGGCTGGGTTCTCCGTGCTAAGTCAGCTTCTTTCTTATTGAAAGGGAAGAATTCAACTATTCATAACGTTATGAATGTGTACCTTTTGTGGTAGAATGGGTCGATATTTATAAGGAGAAATTATGGTTACTTTCCTTGTTAGACAGTGATATAGTATCTCTCCCATTGGGTGAAGAGTTTCATTTTCCTTATCATGGACCGACTATTAAGGGATAATGGAGGAGCCGTGATCATATAAGATTCTTCTTTCCTAATCCGTGGGGCGCGGATCATGGAGACTTGGCTTTTTCCCTTTTGCATGAGTTTCTAGGCCGCCTATATCACTTGATTACATGGCAGGGTGATTTCAACTCTGAGCCTGGGCCCGTGTACTTTGGCATAGGTAGGATCTCACTGTGGGTCGAGCTTCTTTATGACGCCCCAAATCCTGGGGGTCCGTTGACTACCCGTCAACCCGCGGAACACTGAATGCCTGGGAAGACTCGACATCCTCACAAAACGGCAGAGTCTCCTTTATACGGAGAGCTCTACTCATATACAAACCTGTCCAAAACAATCCATTATAACATATATATGAGTGAAAACGGCCACTTGGGCCCATAAACCAATACTCATCAATATACATATCCTAACCAAATACATATATCTCACATGGTTCAAGAAAGACACTTCATTTACACAACATATATTAAAATCTCAGACCCTAATACACGTATTACTAATTATAAACCAAAGCCACAACTCTTCCTTAACTCGAATTTGTGATGGAGTCTGGCCTCCCTCAGGCGCTCCCGTGACCTGGAAATAATATAATCTCTCGATTGCAGTGAGCTAATGCTCAAAGAGTGGAATCACCCTACATGGGCTACTTCACCCAAGTGCATATGCAATGCTCCAAAGAAACACATATTTAAGTAAATGCATGATCCTACTTGAATGTTCACCGAACAACTCATACCCCCGAGTTCATCGACTCTCACACTTGCCTAAGCCACGATGAGAAACCCTATTTCAACAAAGATGTTTGTTTTATATTTGTGGACGAATTTCCGATATAAGTAGTGAACCGACCGATGTTATATTTAGTGGACTACTCTCCGATGTATAACAATTCAATAATTCCAAGGATTGATATTTTATATAATTACCCTCCATGTATACTAATCAAGCTTCGACTCAACGATTGATATTTTATATGGACTACCCCCGAGCACTATTATTATTTAGTCAACCTATGCACTCACTCCTATTGTTCTAGGCGCCTCTGCCGCATAATTTTTCGAACGATGATGCCCATTTCCACATAATTATATAACACATGTAAATATATAATAATATATATTCACATAATTTAAATCACAAACATGTCATGTAATTTCACAATTTATTACACCAAAATTAGCTCACTTAAGCACTATCAAACATGAGTAATTTAACTTGAATTATCTAACTAAACACATTATTTCACAAAAATTATTTCGTGAATCAGCGATTCACGTGAATGAAACCCCGTCACTGCTCATTATCCAAATATTTCACATCGGCCACTTAGAAACCGAAATTGTATAGCCATTTCCAGATCGCACGCATCAACACATATTAATGCACAATTTATCACATCGCACCTTAAATACCATACCCATTCACTGGGACCGCTTCAAAAGGGGTGTCGAATTTTTACCATTCGTCCCGGCGTTGACCGATCAAACGGCCCTCACATCAATCAACTTAAACATCGTGAAATACACTTAAACAAAATGTAAATCAAGTGCAGGATGAACTCTACCTCACTGAGTTTATCGAAACCTGAAACCTGGGTGTCTACGAAGGCTGTTCCTCTCCCGCTGTGAGAATAGCTTTCCTTCTTGGCCCGGGTGATTTGGTCACTGGGCTTCTGGACTTCCGGCATTCTAGAGAAAGTCGGGATGTTCTTCCTACTAAAAGCCATGAAAAATCAAGCACAAATCACATCCTCTTCCTTTCAATGTTTTCCTTTTTTTTACTAAGATGACACTGGTTGAGTACTTCTGGCCTTTTCCACTTAACCTCAAACAATGTCCCATTATGTCCCAAAGCTTTGGATTTTCGACATTTGGCACTATCTCGGCCATCCATTTCCATCATCTATCTACTCATGCCACTTATGGCACATGAGTACATGTTATATGTGATTTTTGTCACATCAAACATCGTTTTATTGTGACTAAACACGATGTCTCGGAAAAAACGTAAACTCCTGACTCATTCTCTTAATTCGAAGGTAAAACTGAATGTGTGCTAGCCAGATTTCATGAGATAATCCCAAATCTGAAATCCGTTTTGTCATCCGAGATACAGAAAATAAAATTTGGATATTTTTACCAAAATTACGACTTTGCCCTTTTTCCAAAAATTGGAAATTTATCGGGTTTTACATTCTTGGTTGGGTCCAGGTCCCAACTCCTCTATGGGGCAGGAGGTCCTGGCTTACTTCTGGGCCAGCTTGCACTCCGGCTCACGCCTCCAGCCCCGTGTGCATTATTATTTTCTACCCTAACAACGGGCCCCCTAAATTTCGGGTCGATGTTTTTAAAGTAGGGTCGATTTGTTTCGATCAATATGGCTCACGGCCAGTCGTGATGGTTTGATGGCTGATGTTTTCAACGCCTTAAGATAATGATGGCGCTCTTTCGGTTTTTGTGCCCATTCCGACTGTTGTTTCTCATATCTTTAGAAGCATTCCTTGTATCGCCCTTTTCCACTTCTTTCTGCTCGGGAAGTCAGCCTTGATCGCCTGTAACTCTAGTGGTGCTTACCGCCATGTCCCTAAGGCCGTCCCTCCCAGTCTCTATGCTCTTTCTTCTTCTTCGCTGTTTTTCTTTCCTCGCTTTGAATTTAGGCGGTCGGGTCATCCCGCCTTCGCTGCGTTATGTTCTGCTTTTCTCTGCTAGCTTAATCATGCGGCTTTTCCGGGTCTTCTCATTTTGTAGGTCTCATGCAGACAGGGAAGGCCACCGAGGATTTTGAAGTTCGCGCTTAATTCGCGAGGGCTCGGTAGTCCCGCCTGTGGCTGCCGGTCCTTCCAGCCGGCTATCTTCTCCGTCAGCAAACGGAAAGGAAACGATTAGAGAGATTAGGTATCCTTGTGGCTTCGAATATTTGAGGGTTGTTGTGAGGTACGCGGATGCCATGGGCCCTAGCCCGGTTGAGCCTTCGTTTGCTGAAACTTTTGCTACCCGTTATGGACCTCCTTCCGGTGCCCGAATCTAGTGTCCTGATTTTCTTACGTCTTATGTTGTTCCTGTTCCTAAGATGGTCTCGCTTTTAAGGCGGCCTTTGAGAACAGCTCTCTGCTTCCCTTACACCTTCTATTGAAAATATCCGCAACATTTTTAATGTATGCCCGTCTCCAGCCTCTCTCCTAATTTCAAGCGCCTTGCCTGGCCTCTAGTTTTTCTTTTCAAGGATATGGGCCTGTGGTCCTTAGTATAGCTCGCACGGATTTCTTTAGTCTAAAGAGGCCTCGAAGGCTTCTTGTATTTCAAAGTGGGCCACTCAGACCTATCATTTCGACCTCCCTCTTCCCATAACCATCGGAAATAAGGCTATTTTCATGGGCCGATATCGAATACAACCCTGTCGATCAAGACAATACACTGGGGATTTCGACAGTATGGATTGCCCTTGAGAACCTACGTAAGTTTTCTGTCTATGCTAGTAGGGGTCAACTTTTTTAGAGGTTGCGTCGCGTTCTCACTCGCTTTGGTCAGGCCTTTAGGTATCCGTCCCGACCTTACTCCTGAGGACAGCATAAACACAAAGGCTCCCTCATGCTCCGATTTGATTAGGTCGTACATTCCCCGACTCTTCACCGTGGAGCCTTCTTATTCCCTTGTTCGATATCTCCGCCCTTGCTATGGAAATCCTCCTGGGGCCTTTTGTCAGAAGCCGACTCCGAGGAGAAGAACCCCAGCCCAGGCTGAGTCAGCTGGAGAAGAAGAGGAGGCGCTGTGAGCGCAAGGCCTGATCCTCTCGAGAGCAACTCCTTAGCCTCTGGGTAAGGTGCCGGTCGAGCACATCCGATCCCAACTCGCACTCCTAAGTTCAGTGAGGGGCAAAGCACACCCCTTCGCCGAGGTGTCCGAGGTGGCAAGTGCGCAGTGTTGCTCGTCCTCCGCTGCAGGAGTCAAAGGTTCTTCGAGAAAGGCTGCCGAGCCTCCTTTGAAACTGAGCTATAAGGCTCTTTTGGGATCGAGCTGTAAGGTTCGTTTGAAACTGAGCTACTGCTCCCTTCGTCAAGCAGTCTTCTCGCTGTTAGGTTCTAAGAAACAGTCACCGCCTTTGAAACCGGGGAGCCACGTGTCTTTGAAACTAAGCCAGCATGGCTCCTGGGCATTTGGCCTTCTAGGTTGTCGTGCCCAAGAACCGAGTCAGATGACCTCTTTGAAACTCCGAGCCACAAGGCTCTTTTTTCGGGAACCGGAAACGCAAGGCTCTTGGGGATAAGGTCGCAAGGCCTGCTTGAAATCGAGCATGGATTCCTTCAAACCGAGCCACAAGGCTCTTTTGGGACTGAGCTACAAGGCTCACTTGAAACTTAGCTACAAGGCTCTTTTGAAACTGGGCTACGTAGCTCCTTAGCTACTTAGCCTTTTGGGCTATCAGATTCTTTAAGAACCGAGTTGTATGGCCCCTTTGGAATTGAGCTACAAGGCTCTTTTGAAACTGAGCTATGTGGCTCCTTCGAAACAAGGCTCTTTTGAAACTGATCTACATGGCTCCTTGGCTACTTGGCCTTCGGGCCGCCATATTCTTAACCAGCCAGATGACCCCTTCGAACTAAGTTACAAGGCTCTTTGAGATCGAGCTACGTGGCTCCTTCAACCGAGCCAAGGCTCTCGGAAGATCGCAAGGCCCGCTTGAAACCGAAGCCACGTGGCTCCTCTCAACCGGTTAAGGCTCTTTGGATCGAGCCAGCAAGGCTCGCTTTGAAATCGAGCCAAGGCTCGCGAAACCGGAAGCGCCATGCGGCCTCGCTACTTTCCGCCTTCTCCGGCCGCCGACTTTAAGAACCGAAATGAATCGGGCTCTTTGAACCGAGATACAAGGTTCTTTTGAAACTGAGCTACATGACTCCTTCAAAACTGAGCTACAAGGCTCTTTGAAATCGAGCCATAGCTCCTTTCGCTACTTAGCCTTCTAGTCGTTAGATTCTTTAAGAAATCGTTAGGCGACCCTTTGAACTCGAAAGCCATAAGGCTCTTTGAAACTGAGGCTACATGGCTCCTTCGAGACCGGAGCTTATAAAGCTCTTGAACTGGCCGCAAGGCCTGCTTGAAATTGAGCTATGGCCCTTCGAAACTGAGCCAAGACTCTTTTGGGATCGAGTCTTGGCCTCGACCAGCTACGCGGTTCTTTCGTCTTCCTCCCCTAGGGAAGGCACGCGCGATTTTAATGCAGATTTATGGAGCGTGCACGGTTTTAATGCGATTCATGGAGAAACCCGAATCAGACTGGTGCCTTTCCAAACGCCCGTGTTTCTTTATAATAATCGGCTTCTTCGACGACCAGGCAAACATATCACTCCGTCCTAACCTTTCTACCTCCCTTCGATGTTGCCTGAGCCCAGGCCACGATGAAGCCGGGCCTGATCGTCACTACACCTGAGTCCCGTCCGTGACTACAAGTCGACGCTGCCTCGCTGTTTATCGCCTTCGCGGAGCTGTGTTTTCCAGTTCCCTCCATCGCGGAGTTATGTGTTGTTCCCTGCCTCGCCATCATGGAACCTGACCAGGAACATATTCGGAGGGGGCGGTACACTCAGAGGGAATATTTTTAAGTCCCGCTTCCTCCATTATACCTTTCCTCCCCTATTTTCTCCTTCTCATTCCTTTTCTCTTTCTCCTTCTCTTTCATTTTCTCTTTCTCCTTCCTTTTCTCTTTCCCTTTCTTGTGGTTTCTCGCTCGACCGTGGTCAGTCGCATCGTGATCTTCTCGAGATGTAGAGAATGGGCTTGATGTAGAGAAAAAGGTTTACGATGTAATTTTTTGATATGTAGAAACCATGGTTTATTGTAATTTTATGAGATATTTGTAATAAAAGTACAGTCTTTTGGAAGCGTGTGTACTTGTCTGATGTTTGTTTGTTTGTTTTGTTTTTTTTTTTTGTTTTTTTTACGATTTGCGAGAATATTACTTAGGTTGAAAATGGATACAAAGAATGTTATTATATTAAAATTGTAAATTTATTATTAAAGTTACTAACTGAAGTCTGGTTTATAGAATCACCGAGGTGCTCAATGCTCCAAGAATAAGTGTGGTTTTTCCTTCACACCTTAACGTCTGAGCATTGCCAAGCCAGGCTCCGACATTCGCGATATCACATGTGTGGTCCCTTCCCAACAGTCCCTAGCTTCCCGCATGTGGGGTCTTTCCTCATAGCATGAGTTTTTGAACTCAGTCGGCTGGCTTAAAACTCTTGAGTGTCCACCCTTCCGTTGTAATATTTGTCGTTTTTCTCGCGATAGTCCCTACTGCCGCCTTAGAACCCGTCTCAAGTTTTTCTTCTGTGAGGTCATGTTCGTGCAAAGAATCTCCTCATGTATGGCATTTGGTTAACCCAACCCCGTGACTTTAGCCTTAACTCCTCGACGGAGCCATCGGCTTTAGCGACTTGCAAAGCAAATGTGGTTTCGAGTTGCCGACTAACGTAGCTCCGTATGCCCATAACACTGGGAGGTATTCTAACCATTTTCCCTTTTTGTATTTCCTTTCGCTTTAGTCTTCCATGCCGCTCAGAGTCCTTATAGCGATCCCGGCTGTTCATCAGATCAAGCATATTTGGATGAGTAGTACTCTGATACCGGTGTCGACGCAAATTCCTCAAACTGGGATTATCTAAACTGCTTTCCATTATCGTGATACCAAGGCTCTGTGTGATTCCGAAACCTCCAAATTATGGAACAATGTAAACAAAAGTTACGTATTCTTCGCTTCCAAGGATCGTCGCTAATGGCTCACTTCGCCCACTCGTGAAGTAATCCACCCTAAAACAATAAACCTTGCACGCCCTTCCCACGGTAGCCCTCCGATGTCAAGCCTCGACCGTTGAAAAGCGTCAAGGGCTCTCAGGATCGAGGTCACGCCTGGCGCGGGAGGTAAGAGATCTCAAAGTGCTGTTTTGAGCAGTTCGCATTTAACCAGCCCCGTAGCGTTCGGTGCATCAGTGCCAATAATACCCCTATTCAGTGGTCTTGCTCGCTGCTGTCCTGCTCCAATATGGTCACATACTTTTCCTTCTACAAAATTTCCTCTCGAGCACATAGTTTGCGTCTTCCTTTCCTACGCATTTAAGGATGGGTGTAGAGAGTCTTCGCTTATAAAGGGTCCCCCCCGATGAATGTTAACTCAGCCACCTCATCTCCGAAAGCTCGAGGCCTCCTTTCTCGGGATCGCTTAGCAACAGTTTCTCATTCCACTAAGTAGTCCCAATGGGTCCATCCAGCTCTACTGACATTAGTCAGTGGACACTTCATCACAACAAGCCGATGCACCATCGAGGGTTCGGGAGGTGCCCACCGATATCACCGTCTAGATCCTCCCGGTGGTGGTCAAGCCGCTAGCTCACAGTGGCATTCGCCCCACGCATTTCTACCCGGGACATGTCCGACCAACCCGCAGGTAAACTTTTATGCAGCTCGTACCTTTTTAAGGTACATGATCATTTTTTCACCCCTGGCTTCATAGAGCCTCTGGTCTCGTTCACCGCCACCTGGGAATCACCGCATATCTCCAATTGATCGCCTTCCATGAGTGGAAAGATTAAGTTCGACCATGACAACTTCAGACTCGCCGTTGTCGGGGCTTGAACCGACATGAGTGCGTATTCCACGTCAATCCCGTCCGGGGAGGTTAGAATTAGACCCACACCTCTTCCTTGGGAATTGGTGGCCCCATCTAAGGACAACCTCTATATGGGTAGGTCGAGCGCCAATTGAGTAGATTCTAAAGAGTCGTGATCGGGCATTCGAGGGTGAATTCCAGATGAAAATCGCCAAAACCCGCCTCGACCGCTATCCTCTACGCTTGTATCTCGATGTTGAACTCATCGAGTCATGGCCCATTTTATCGCGTTCAAGGTTTCGCTCTCTGCGTAATATCTCAAGCTTCATTGGGTGCTCTGTTGATTTCAATGGTGTGAGCCTGAAAATATGGTTGAAGCCTTCTGGTAGTGGTTACTAATGTAGGATTAATTTCTCCATCTTTGATACCTTTCCTTTGCTCCCTCGCAGTTTCTGGGTCAGTGAATGGGATCGGGTTGCCGATTATATCTCGCTCTCGACCAAAGGGGCCAGCTAGTCGAGAAATCTAAAACTGGCCAGCGTAGTGGCGCGGGTGGTGCGTTCCCGGCGGCTCACCAGACTTAGTGGGAGCCTAAGTAAGTCTCGTCGAACGCCGTGACGCATGCCCCAATGGAAAGCCTTTTCTTTAACCTCGGTAAAAGAATGGTCGGCACTCGTCGCTGGATCTAGATACAAAGCCTTCAGCAAATTATTCTCCCGCTTAAACGTTGAATTTCGTTGCTCAACTGGCGGCTGTAATGTTTAGCACGACTCCTTTATCTTATCCGGGATTGCCTGCTCTACTGCGACTATGAAACCCAACATCTTTCCTTAATCGAGACCTCAAAGGCGCATTAGTCGATTTCAGCCTCTCATGTTATAGTTCTTCAGACCTGGAATGACCTCATCTGGCGGGCTACACGAGCCTGCGCTTTAACTCCGACTTCACCCATCAACATGTCATCTATATATACCTCCCATACGCCTTAAATCCCGCCCTCAAACATTTTTTGCTCACTAAATTCTCCGATATGCCTCCCAATGGCTTTTCTAACCCCGAAAGGCATCACCCTTGCAATGCAGTACCGCGGTAATGACCGTACTCAAATAATGGTATGCAAGTTTGCAACATCGCCACCAAGTTCGACTAAGTTTGACCAATTTGACTAGGTTTGACCAACGACTTAGTAGGTTGACCAAAGTTGACTTTTTTCAAGGATGAATAATTTTGACGACTAAGACACCATTTTCAGAGGCCTACCATATTTAGTTCATAGACTGGTCGAACGTCCAAACTAACCTCAATGATAAAAAGTTATAACCCCGGTACTTCAAATCCAGTTGTTTTAACAATTGTCCAACCTGTTTTCAATCTCATCCTCAAAGTCAATCTCTAGGTCTTTATATAAACATACAACTTTGATGCCAAATGAAACCCTAGCCCCAAAGCACCATCTTCAGCCCAAAACCCTGCAAGAATCCCCCTCAAAATCAGCGAACACCTGGGCAGGTGGCTTCGCTTTGAATACTCATGCAGCCGGTGGGGAGCCTGACCCCAAAAGTACCCCACCGGGTCACACCTGCAACATCGCAACAAAGACAGTGGAGGTGGGGACATCTGCACGACGCGCCGGGCCGGTGAGCTTCCCGGCCAACCGCCCGTGACGCCACTCCCATCAGCCACACACGGCGACGGCCACCTCGGGGACATCGGGTTTTTCTTGATTTTCGGGCCATTTTCGCCACTTCAGCACCCTATAGCTCTTTTCCACCATTTTTGGACCCCTTGAACTCATTTCCGTGGTCCTCGCGATTCCTCACCGCTTGAAAGTTACGACTTAAAACAAAGTCAGCCGATGGTCGATAGAGTTTTTCGCCACCACGTCAGCCGACCAAGGTAATGGTACCGGGATGAGTTCTCGGTCTCTGTGGGCTTCCATTGATATGTGGTTTGTAAATTTGGACGCCGCTTGGTTAGTTTTCCATTTTTAGGTTGTTTCGTAATTACCGAGATGCTCTGACTAAATAGAGTACCAATTGGTCAATCTGGCTGCACTGAAGTTGTATTAGTGAAATTTGATGTTTCTAGAATTATCGATCGCCTTCAATTTCGAGAAATTAGCTCCTGCAAGTTAAAAGCCCCACCTCCTTAGTATCTGGCCCGGGTAGGCACACTCGGTGTAATCGGGCCTGGCCGGTTCAATTTGACGGTCTCACGCTTCAAAGTTATTCTAAGGCCTTGTGGATATCCCAATGTAGTTGGTTCAATTATTTGTTCGTTTGCATTTTTTATTTTATATTTGATGTGCAACACGTCGAGTCGGAGATAATCCTGCTTAAGGACAAGATCAGTCATTCAGAAATTGTGAGTTGTTTATATGTTTTAAATGATTTCCAGTATTATGCGATATATCTATCGCTGATTAAATATTTTCGTGATATATATCAAGTTGATTAAATTCATTGCCAGATATAAACGTGATTATCGGTCTCATATAAAAACAAGTTATCATTTCATGTGAATTTTGTCAACATTTTAAATATTTGGAAGTTTTAATGAGTTCCCGGATGAGCTTGTTCCTAAATATGTTGAGAACGTGATTGAGGGTTTTAAAACCACTTTTGAAAAACTTATCGCTTTGGGGCAAAGAGATTTCGAGTACTCGCGAGTATGATGCTACCGTGTCAAAATATATTATACAGACGTTGGATAAGTATATGTGAGTAAGGATACAAAGGTTGATTGTTATATTATAATACAAATATCGCTGAAAATATATGCGAAAAAGAATACCGTGTTGGGTTATTATAGGTCGATGTACCATATAGTACCGTGAGCATTGATTTAAGATCCATATTATGCTGAAATGGGTTTTCCACGGTCGCGTTGATTCATCCAACTATACATTATTTCCACGATCGCGAGGTCGCCTGGCCGGGACGGTTTATCGCTGCCACTGCGGTCGGAGGTCAAGTTCATCCAACTGCCATATATGAGTTATTTCACTAATCGCGGAGGTCGCTTATCCGACGGCCTATTAGTTGCCACTGGTGTCGCGAGGTTGGATTTATCCAACGGTTAACATTATTTCACGACCGCGAGGTCGGGCTTCACCCGACGGTTATATTCGGCCTGCCACGGTCGCGGAGGTCGGGTTTACCCAACTGCAGGCGTTATTTCCACTACCGTGGAGGTCGCATCACCAACCCGCTCATCATTATTATTATTACCACGACACCTTCGGGAGGTTAAGGGTCGGAGGGTATCCCACTAGCTTATGATGGGTATATGGTACTGTGATATGATGGGTATTAATGTGATGATTATGATGAGTATAAGGAATAGATATGATGGGTATATGGTACGATATATGGCTGATGTGGGTATATGGTACCTGCATATGATGGGTATATGGTACCTACGATGACGGGTGTATGGTACTAAGATATTATTTATATAGTACTAATATGATATATATATACGGTTTATGATGAGTATATGGTACTACAGTAAGATGAGTATATGGCAACGTGCTTATGAGGAGCATATGCGATTCGGTCATAAAGGATATATGGTACGGTACATTGTCGTTCGCAAAAGGCAATAACCATTTAAGTCAGTCGGAGGTGGGAGTCCTACCTGCCAGGAAGTGTATATATACAGACATTGTCGGGTTTTCTCGGTCAACTGTAGCTATTTAAATCTTTATGGTTGTTTATTCCCCGATTATTTTTCTTTACGATATGAGGTTATAATTTTACGCTTCACCCAAGATAGTCATAAACGTATTCAAAGTTATACCGCGGCGCATGGATTTCATATTGTCGACTCGTATGTCTCGGGTTTTGTGAAATGATTTTAAACGGGGAACTTTGCAAAAGAATGTACGTGAGGTCTTGAAATAAGGAATTTTCGAAATTAAAGACTTTATTTTCCTTATAACTATATCACCACCGAGATTTATTATCTCACGCTTATTGTTTTAAATCCGTCTCCCAGTCCGCATAGTCAGAAGATCTACCTCGCCTGCCTTCTACGTCATTCGTCTCACAAGCAACAAGTAAAGATTCTATCATATCTATCTCGCTTTATATTATCGGAATTATGTATTTCATTTGTAACCTTAAAGTCACAAACACTCTTAGAATTCCTAATATCGTATCAACTTTATGTCCTTATTTATATATGTGGTGGGACTCTTATATATAATCGGGATATTAAACTAATGCATGTGTTTATTTCCCTCCTAAAGCCGGAGCTCCACCGTGATCTTCCTAGTGGACTCCATGGAATCACTAGGCGACCACCCCGAACCCGGGAGAGATCCTGCTCGTCCTCACAAATTTCACACAAATGAGGTCTTCTGATCGCTGTGGTCCATTCTCGACCGTTATATCCTAAGAAAGCGTCCATGAAGCTAAGAAGCTCGTGGCCAACTGTGGCGTCCACTATAAGGTTGATCCGAGGTAGGGGAAAGCTGCTCTTAGGATGTGCCTGCTGACACTCCAAGTGAAGTCAATGCAGAGTCACGATTTTCCCGCTTTCTCGCTTCGACGAGGACTACATTAGCCTGGACAATGTGGTATTCTACTTCTCGGATAGCTTTGGCCTGGAGGAGTTTGTTAACCTCTTCATTGATCACCTTCTGCCTTTCTAAGGCGAAACTCCTTTTTTGTTTGATAGGTTTAAAGGAGGGGCCTATGTCTCGCTCAGGCTGATCGGTGGGGTCAATTCCCTCCCATATCCTCCTACTCTGTGCGAATACTTATACTTTGCTTTTAAGAAGTGACAAGGAGGTCCCCGACGCCTCGGGCCAATCCGGGATCCAATGTGGGTGACAAGATGTTCCGGTTTGTTTGCCGAGTTGTATATAGGTTCTAGTTCTCCGAGGGCATAGGTTGATGCTCACTTCATCTCTATGTGTCGAGGCTCACGTAGATGCCGCCTACCACTTTTTACTTCATTGATGTCGAGTAAAGACTTCGGCTATGCTGATTTCCTTGAACCATTCCACCCCATTCAGAGTGGGGAATTTGATAACCATATGATAGGCGAAAGGGATGGCCCTTACGACATTGAGGGAGGGCCTGCCCAATAGAATGTTATAGTCGACTGGGAAGGCCCACTATGAGGAACTCACCGCCGGTTAGGCTCGGCACGGGGATCTCCCAAAGTGAGAACTAGTCAGACACCCCAGAGGCGACTTTCTCTAGAGAATCCCCGCAGCGGCCGGACTCCCGCTCTAAGCCCGATGCCCATTTTATCGAAGGCTCACGCGAAGATGATGTCTACCGAGCTCCAGCCAAGCCCACCAGGACTGCGGTATCAAGCTTTGAAAGTCAGCTATGGCGACCCTTATTACCGTGGGGTCAGTCAGCTTTATGATGTTGGTAGCCTTCCATGCCTGAGCCCGAAAAGTTATGGTGGTGTCTAGCCGAGAGAGCTCGACACGCTGTACTTCCAATGTCTCCGATATGATGTCGCTGCATGAGCCTTCCTCGGGTTGAACTAGACTTCTCCGCCCCTCAGAAACCCTACGGAAATCACATGGATTTCTCCCAAGGGTTACCGGGTGCGATCGGAGCCGGCCGGGACAAGGTGATAGGACTCCGTGCCCGGTCCCGACTCCCAGGGCCACGGCCGGCAAAGATGTCCACGCTTCGGACGTATTTAATTTCCTTCCTCAACTCGGATGCAATCATCTATTTCGTGTCCATGATCCCTATGGAATCTACAATACTCGTCGAGTCCTCTTCGCTAGGGTTCGTTCACTGAGACGCACCACCTTAAAACTCGCGGCCGCCTCACGTGAGGACCGCGGACAATCGGCATATCAAGGGGGTGAATTGCCGAGGTGGATATCGCTTGTCGCATCTTGGCCGAGGTGGGCTTGCGTCCCTAACGCTGTTCTCGGCTCCTTTAGAGATCGCTATCCGCTCTCTCTCCGGCCTCTCGCTGGGATTCCATCCCCGCTCCATGTCCTCACTTCGCTCTCTTCTTCTCGCCCCCGCTTCTCCTTTCCTAAGAGTTTTCTCCCCGCTAGATAGAAGTGGCTTCCTCGCCATGAATGTATTTCTCTCGCTTCATAGCACTTACCATGTCACCGAGGAAGTTTTCGAGATGGAAAACATCAAATCTTTGGGATCAGACACTGCACTCCCCTGATGAAAGCTGGTGGCAAACTTCTCATCCGGGATGTCTACCCTTAATGACTAAAACCTCCGGACGCAGGATTCTCGTGCCTCCGCCCCGCTTTTATGGTCAACAAATGATGTTTTAACTTTCCGTAGTCCGAGCCCGATGAGCTGGAGACCTAACTGATGGACAAAATTTCCTCTCTAAAGGATGAGGATTGACGATGGTAGGAGTCCGCCGAATCAGCTAAAGCTCCGCCTCGAGCGTGATGCAAAGGCTCCGCACGTAACGGTCCTCGCATCCATGTAGCTCCATCCGACTGTAGGTATGGAGGTGATTCATGTGATCTTTCGCTCCTTCAAATGTTTCGACCGGTGCATTCTCGAACTTTGTTTTGAGAGGGAAGTGTAGTACCCCTACTATGAACTGATGCCCGTTTGTTGCACCAAGGCATCCATGGAGATTGAGCTCGCTTTTTCAAATCTCCTTCATGCGGCTAAGCTCTATTTGATGTCCCTTTAAGCGCCGTCCTACAACCGCTCCCCATTCCGACGATAAAGGATGGGTCTATCGCTTCCGCTGGGTTTCTACCGAATCCTCATTACCATACTTCAGGATTTATAAGGATCGCGGCCTCGCTTCGCTAGCTTCTCCTCCTCCGTCCCGAGGAGCGCTCGTGGTGTTGTTGTTCCTCCTACTGGCCGCTGTATCTGCCTAGTGAGTTCCTTTGCTTCAGAAACGGTTAGTGAGACAGAGTGCCCCAACCTCGCCAAGATGGGCCCAGAGTTTCGAGAGTGTCTCGTGGCCTGGAGACATCTACGCCCTCGCTGTCTTCTCAAGCTGGCGTGAACTCTACTCATGTTTCGTCGATACTATCAACACCGAGAATTCGCTTATTTGTGAGGAACAATTGCTCCATGCATAACGCCAAACCGATGGTGCTTTTCTACTCGATTCTCAATGGATCTTCTGAGTCACCGGGTCACCATCTGGGGCCACCATTGTACAACCCGCAACCTACATCGGCATGATGATCCGACCCGGGGTGCGCCGCGCTCTTCTGATGCCTAAGTCGCCTTCTTTCTTATTGAAAGGAAGAATTCAACTATTCATAGCGTGCTATGATCGCTGCACCTTTTGTCAGTAGGCTAGCTCGGTGATTTATACGGTAGTTCGTACATTCCTCGTTGGGACAAATGATACTAGCATCTCCCATCGGGTGAAGAGTTTCCTTTTTCTTATCAGCTGATCGACTATTACTGATAACGATGGAAACAAGGGATCATGTAAGATTCTTCTTCCTAACTGCGCCCGCTGATCATGAGACTGAAGGCTTCCCTCGTACTCTAGCTCACCCACCATATCGCTTGTTACCCAAATAGTCATGGCTAACTCCCCGGCCCCGCCCGCACTCAAGATGCAGGATCCTCACCTGGTCGAGCTTCTTAGTCGGCCCCAGGCCCTAACTCCCTTCCATGTATGGAGTCCGCCGCACTCTCGGGCTTGTGTTCTCGCCCGCTGCGACATTGTTTTCTACCCCATCACGAAGAAGAAAATTTTAAATTACGACAAAATCTTAATGCCTTATATTTACAATACGACAGTTATTATAATGAGCGATATCAAAAAATAATTTAAATAAAAATTTAAATTTGATCAAAAGTTTATTAAAATTATTTTACTATATTATATAAGTGGAAAATAATTCAAAATTAATAAAATAATAAATAATATAAATAAATATATCTTAAAAAATAAAATATGTTATAAATATATTATTAAAATAAATATATTATTATTATAAGAATAAAATAGTGAGAAAATAATAGTATAATATTAATATAAGAGGAGAATCGTAATTACTATTTTCATCTCCAAATATGGAGAAGGAAATGGAAGATGATTGAAATGCATTTTTTGGGTCAAAATCCTTAAATATGAAGATGAAGTCGAAAATGGAAAATGGTTGGAGATACTCTAAGAAATGAGAAGAAAACCGGCATTTTCATCATTTGGTTTTCAGAAAAGCTTTGAATTCAAGCAAATACATCTTCTCTTCTTCCATACAACTTTTGCATCCACACATTTTTGAATCAAGAATAATATGAAAAGTGAAAACCAACTTCAAATTTTCAGATGACAAACTCCCCATTCAAAGTTTAGATATGAAAGACATAAGAAAGACTACTAGATTTCTCTTGATATATATGCTAATAAATGGAACTTTGATCAATCTAGTTGTACATCATTCATCCCATGAATTTCCATGACTAGTAGTTTTATAGATCCCACCATCCATGCTAAAGTCCATGTTCTATTCAAAAAGGCTATTTTTGAGGAGAGAAATTGTGCTATTAGATACTAATTATAGGGAACACTGGGTCTCATTTTAACAAGAACCGCATGTTTAAAGGATAAAGTCTTTAAAATTAAAAATTCTTCTTATGACACTCATTCAAGCTATGATGTTCATATTCATCATTTACTCATGTAATATACAAAATAAACTACCATGATTCAATTATTTAATTTTTTTTTTTTTACTTTGTACTTATATTAACTAATTCATTAACAATACTTTAGTGTTAATTACTATTGAGTTTTTAACAAAATAATGTATGTTAACAAATTTAATTAAATTAGTTATGATAGGTGGTATAATTTTTAAGAAAAACAAGTGAAAAATGATAAGAAGGTTATTAAGTTATTTGCCCCCAGACCTAATTGAAGTGGTAAAAGGGTGAAAATGGCATAAGAAAACAATAAGGATAAAATTCATCAATATTATTCATTAATAAGGGTCGGAAGGATCCAGGACCACCGGCTGTAGTCCAATAAATGCCAACCACAAACCAATAAAGATGACAAGAAAAGTAGAATAAAGGGATGACGTCAGTTATTCTCCACGGCAATACAATACCATTGAAAGTCGTTGATAATTGATAGCCCACCCGTTCACCCTATCCGGCGGCTATGAGAGCATCTCCATGACCCTAATGGCTTACTTGAGCCCCGATATTTCTTATCGCAGACACTGTGACAACGACGACGATGGCGACCAAAACTATTGAGATTGGCTTTCTTTCTTGAGATTTCGTGAGCCACAATCTTAGACCTAAAAATTCTTTGTTCTTCGTTTTCGTTTTTCTCTACTTATTGATGTTGTTCAGTTGCTGACAATAATATTTATCCAAATATAGTTAATCACTGTTTATCAAGAATAGTTTTGTTCCTATTATTGCTCCACTGTTAAAAGCTCTCAAATTTTTCAATTTAACATCTAAATTCTAGAGTACTGCTTACATGCTCTGGGCATCACTATTTTTCAGCCAACATTCAACAATATTTTTCTTTTTCGATCGCCATTCTCGCTGGTTAGTTGATGAAGCAAATTGCGCTTGTCTTCATCCCATTCGCCGGAATCAGCCACTTTACAACCGTGAGATCGCAAAACTGATCACTCGCCGAGATCGCCGGCTGTCGATCACAATCTTGACTATGAACTTTCCGTTTTGCCCAATGATGATAGCGTGACCTTCGATTCTGATTCCATTCGTTCTATCAAACTTCCTCTCTTGTCGAGTCTCATCGCAAACCGCCAGATGCCCTTTATCTTTTCCGAATCTCTGTGCTCCAGACACCACTCGTCAGAGACGCCGTCCATGAGCTCACCCGCTCCGACTCGGTTCAGCTCGGTGGGTTCGTCGTTGATATGTTCTGTGTCTCCATGATCGATGTGGCCGATGAGTTTGGGGTGCCTTCCTATCTCTTCTTCACTGGCGGCGCCGCTTTTCTTGGCTTCATGTTACATCTTCAGTTCCTCCATGATTACGAGGGCTTGGATTTTAGCGAGTTCAAGGACTCGGACGCTGAGTTGGAGGTTCCGAGTTATGCTAACTCGGTTCCAGGTAAGGTCTTTCCCGCCGTGATGTTTCAGAAGATAGTGGGAGGGGCTGAGCTGTTTCTAGATCACAAAGGAGGTTCAGACAACCAAGGGCATTATGGTAAATACATTTCTTGAGCTGGAATCCCATGCTATTCAGTCGCTTTCTAGCTCTACAATAATACCCCCGGTTTATGCCGTTGGACCAATACTCAACACTAGTGATCAACAAGATGCTAGTGCCATCATGAGCTGGCTTGATGATCAGCCACCATCGTCAATAGTATTCCTATGCTTCGGGAGCATGGGAAGCTTTGGTGAGGATCAGGTCAAAGAGATAGCACATGGGTTGGAACGCAGCGGGCATCGCTTCCTGTGTCCTCTGCTCATTCCCTAAGCGATAGAACGGAAGCTCCATGGAAATCATATGATAATGATCACCAGCGTGGCTTTGCATCGAACGGCCAGGATTGGAAAGGTGATCGGATGGGCTCCACAATTAGCGGTTTTAGCCCACTCAGCGATCAGAGGTTTTGTATCACACTGTGGATGTAGTTCTATTCTAGAAAGCATATGGTATGGTGTTCCAATAGCCACATGGCCTCTGTTTGCAGAACAACAACTCAACGCGTTTCAATTAGTAAAAGATTTAGGATTAGCCATAGAAATCAAAATTGATTATAACAAGTATAGTAATTATGGCATTGTAAGTGCTCAAGAGATTGAAATCGGATTAAATAGCCTTACGAATATCGAAGATATTGAAGTGAGGAAAAAGCTTGAAGAAATGAAAAAGATAAGTAGAAAAGTGATGATAGACGATGGATCGTCACACTCTTCCTTAGGTCATTTTATCGAAGACATGATGATGAACGCTCCGTGTAAGCAACAATGATATTTGATTCCTTAGAGCATCTCCAACGGTCCGTTCCTTACATATTGTAAGGAGCGGACCGGCTCCTGCGTTGCGGTTTCCTAGATTTAGAGTTGCCAGCAGCTCCTAAATAATATAATATTATATTTTTTTACAGTCAGCATAGCATTGCAGTGTCCTCCTTCAGCAGTGGCAAATTTTCTTTTTTTTTCAATTTCAACGCCATGCAGTTGCAACGGTTATATTTTTTTGGTTTTCAATGTTTACGTTTTTTTTTTTTTTACAACGGTTATATTTTTTAACCTTTAAAGTTTGCTCCTTTTTTTTTAGTCAAACGGTTATATTTGAATGGAGGATAAACCAACAACTCCAACAGCATCCTCTTTGACAAAAGATGATCACATGCCTAACCGCTGACACCAAAAAGAGAGGACGATTCATTCTAAAACCTCCACGAAATATGAGGAGGGTATACAGGCATTTCAACAAAATAATCAAGAAAGTTTTTCTATTACTCACGATTGCTATTAATGACAAAGGTCAAATCGGCAGCCACGACGATATGATGTTTTACTGTCTAACTCGGCTTTTCTTGTTCTTCTTCACATGCCATTATTGCTAACATTGCGGCTTTCTCGTATTTGATTTCTGAGTTGTCATCCATGAGAACAATTTCGTAATGTAATTTCGAGACATTTTTTACTAAGCCAAAAAAAATAGAATAATAGTTGAGAAGTGATAATGAAATGAAATGTTTGAGTTCTTTAAAATGACAAAAATATGACCGTTAAAATATGACTGTTACATATATTGTTAAATATATTTTTAACAAGTAAAAATTATTAAAATCTTCATATCTTAATAAAGTAGACAGCTTTGTTGGAGCTTGTTTTGAAAAGGTTGTTCCTAAAATAGCTTTTAGCTATTTTAGCTAGTAAAAATAAAGAGCATGGTTGGAGTTGCTCTTAGGTCGTTTTATTGAAGACATGATGATGAACACTCCATGTAAGGAATTGTGATATTTGACCAAACAATTGTAGGTCCCATGCACTTTATTATATGTTGTAGTTCAATTCTCAAATAATTTCTTTGATGAAATTAATGCTATATTTGGTTCAGAAAGTATTAAGAAACGTACATTTTTCATCAAAGAAAATTATTTTTCTCATATTTGATTATTTTATACTCTATTATATATATATATATATATATATATATATATATATATATATATATATATATATATATATATATATATATATATATACGATTTAAATAATAGAAATTTATATACTTCTAATTTGTTTAATCTTTCATATATCGATGAATTTAATTTTTAAATAAATTCAATGAGTTTTTGAAGGTGAAAATAGAAATATTTTATATTGTTTTTTATTCTCAAAAATTTCTTTGATGAAACTAAGAAATTTGAGTGTTTGAATGTGGTTGATTGAATTGGTACTTAACATTCAATTAAGATAGTCACGAGTTTATCCTATTTTATGTGCATCTTCTTTTCTACAAGTATTATATCATGTTAGCAACTAAATTTTTTTTTTTAAATATACAAGGAGTCATAAACATAGATTTGCAAAGGTGAAAGTCATACATAGTCAATTCATATTAAGGCATGTAAGAGTATAGACCCGAAAAATTCTATTATAGCTAGGGATGTCAATTTGATGGGTTAATCAGCGTCTGGGACGGGTATGGGAAATAGAAAATCAGGTTATAATTGGGTTTGGGGATTTATTTTAAAACTCGAATTAGGTCCAAAACGGGTACAAATATTATAGTGTCCTGCCCCGTCCCATTGTGCTTCGAGTGTCCTTTACAAAAATGACCATTCAATTATTGATCAAATACCCAAAAAGCCACGGTATTTAAGCATGTCTTTCATACTTACCCTAGTGATTCGAAGCCACCTCCATCTTTTCTTTTTTACCCGGATTTGTCTTTTTCTTCTTCCACAATATGTGACAATTTTGTGTGGGCTTCTCGATCTGTCTTCTTATTCAACAATATGTGCAGTCTTTGTTCTTCCACAATATGTGTACTTGCATTAGGGCTTTCCAAATATGTCTTCTTTTCTTCTTTTCCCTTATCTCTGCCTTCTTCTTCCACAACCCACATGAATTAAGTGTATTTATGTATTCACTTTATCTATCTTTCTATTTTCTTCCTAACTGGTGGCAACTTACAATTCAATGATTTTTTCCCATTAATTTTCAAGTCGAACTAAAGCCATATTTATTGCAAATGCCATTGAATTTTTCCGTTAGGGCTTAAAGAATCTTGTTATTTTGCAAATGGGAAATCCTTATAAGTGATTAGGGTTTAAAGACCTATTCGAATGTAAGAGAGGTATGGTACAACGGTTTTGTTAGTATTTTTTTGACCACGGGAATAAATATAACTCTACACTGGTTTGAGTCGAGACAGAATGGGATAGTAACTCCAATCCAAACTTGTCATCATCCCTAATCAGAACCTTCATAGAATTTAGAGTAGTCATTTATTTTTATCATTTTAAAAATTAAAACAAATAAGAAATAAAATTGTAACGTTACTCCCTTCATTTTAGAAAGACATATTTACTAAAAAATTGAACTAAATATGAGGATTATAGACATTATTGGAAATGTATAATAATAAGCTCCACTCTCTAAGTTTGTACATGGTAATCTATATTAAATATATTGAGGGAACCCTCACAATTAATTAATAACATATCACAACAAATTAACATATACAAAATAGCTGACAAAACTAAGTTACAATAATAAAGAATGAATGACAAGTAACCATGAAAATAACTTATTTAATTAAATAGAAACATTTCTATTATTTCAAATGTTACAAATGTAAAATTATAAGAATTTTCAAAGCATTTGGTTGTCCTTAAAAGAAATTGAATTAAGAATTTAAATTTCTATTTATTTATAAAAGAGTTTTTAATTTTATTTTCAAGGAAACTACATTTTCGACTCTATTTTATTTTTCAAGAAAGTGCATTTTCACTTGTTTTATTAAAAGGATTTATTAAAAATTTCACTTGACCAAAAAAAAAAGAAGATTTACTTATATTTATTAGAAATAGAATTGCATTTATAACTTTGTTTTGAAAAAATAACTTTTATCATATTCTTATTAAGAAATATCTTTTATCATAACTTTTATCATATATATATGCAGTACGGATCATCTTGCCCGTGGTAAGCCTGGAACAATTAATCCAGCCATACCCCAACTTCAGTTCATGAGGGAAAACAGCACCATCCGTGTTGCATCCGGAATAAGCTCTTTTTCCATCTCATCACCTCTTTACTGGACATTGCAGGTAGGTCCTCGCTAAGGAGAGAGCATCTGAGCAGCTTGCCATGCATTTGAACAAAAGAGGTTGCTAAGTTCAGAAGGTTGGTGTGTTTTTATTATTCCATAAGGCTTCATTTCTATTCCTCCACAAAGCCCAGACGAGGATCATGCAGCTCACTGACGTTTTATCTGTGTTTTTTTGTGCAAAGAGTTGTGATACGCATTCAAATACAGTCGATGTACGTAGAATCCATTTGCAGTTGTAACTGGGCAGCTCTCCAACAGTCTTTGGCAAAAGGATATTGAATGGAATACGTAAGCTCTAATTCCATTCCGATCAGGCAAATCCGCGATTGGTTTCACTCTAATATGTTTCTGTCTTAGGAGATCTTTTGTTGTTAGGCAATTATTACAAAGCCTCCATAAAAGATTTTTGACCTTTGGGGGAATTTTCAGTGACTAAAGCAATTTCCAAAGGGGGTTGGAGAGGCTAGGGTGGACAGTGGATAAGGAGAAAGTTATAGTCCTGTAGGCTGATTTTACTGTATATTCTCCATTTCTTTCGTGCCTCAGATAAGGTTTATCTTCCAACACGTTTTGGCTTAAGGGGATTTGTAGGATTAAGTTTTTGTCTCGATCGTTGAATATATCCCTTAGGATGTCTCTTTCCCATGTTCGGCCACCAGGTATCATAAAATTGTTAACTGTAGCACCCTCTGTCCCTGTGCTCTTCGTGAGGGCCTAGGTTCAGTCCTAGCTTTGATAAAATAACTTATATATATATATATATATATATATATATATATATATATATAAACTTTTATGGAATACGTTAACAAATATATTTTGAAAAATCTTATTAAAAATAAATTCTAGACAATGTCTATTAAACAAATGAATTTTGGAAGAATTTTAATTATAAAAATTGAACAAATTAGATTTTTTTTTTTTTGAAAAGAAAATAACTAACAATACATCAATAGAAACACATACCAAATCGCTAAAACCATTGGAGCGTTAAATAAGACGATTAATAAAGACGATAAATCGGGCCAAAGTTCTCACAAATTTGATAATACTATAATGACTATAATACCTATAACTCTAGTTATACAATATACCGATGACCATAATCTGATTTATTGTCTATGTCTGATTGAATATGCTTTGCCTGCTTGCACACAAATAAAACATCGCAACAAAACAACGAACAATAAAACATCGTAAGACAACGATACAAAATCAAACACCGCAACAAGATGACGAGATCATGAAAACAAAATGAAACCCATATATATGTGGAATAACCATTTTATTAAGAGGTAAATTGATAGAAAGAGGTGTTGATAAGTGATTTGTGGTCACCAAAATCACCCCCTTTGTTGGAGGCTAGTGTTTTTTTTTTTTTTTTACCTTTTTAAAACTTCTAAAGAAAATATCTTTCTACTTTTTTCTTGAACAAGTCAATTCAAAGCACAGGACTTTTTGTTTTATTCAACAAGTATTTGTTTATTGTTTCCTAGTATATAGCTTTAATCATTTTGTTGAGTTGTTTATTAGTTCCTAAATTTTTGTATTTTTGATGAGTGCCCAAAACACTCATCATATACCACGTTTGATCACGTTTTTGGTTCATTTCATCTAGTAATACTGCTATTGTCTAATATATGATACTTCCCGCTTGGTGCATTTTAGGTGAAAAGGCGGCATTTGGAGGCTATGTGGAGATGTGAAGAAGAAGATTGGAGAACCCAGCCTCAACGTCGCGACGTCCCAATGTCATGGACGCGAGGTTCATGATTTTTTTCAAAACTTTACATCAAATGACGCTGCGACGTCGCCAGACTTACCCAGTGGAGAATTTTTTATATAACAAAAAGAACTAAGAAACTGAGAGGGGGAATTGATACGGGAGATTAAGATCGACTACATGCACGTGACTGAGAGATCGTGTAATAGCCGCACTTGTAATTCCTTCGAACTCCTATCAATAAAATTCAATGATTGTAATGACCAAGAGAATGTTCTAGTTTTATTTCTAGTGGTTTGTACTCTATCGCATTCGTATGGATTAGTTTTTTGATTCAGTTTTATTCAGTATATCTATGGATCTGTTATTGATTTGCTCTATTCGCTGTTAATTACCTACATGGTGGTGTTTGGCCAACATCATCATGCTTCTTTATCAGAATCGAGGTCGCAGAATAAAGGTTCCCGGGGATCCGGGTAGAGTGACACTTGGTCAATCGGAGAGTAGAGATCCCCCGATTCCAAGTGTGGCGATGAACCTTACTAGCAAGATAGGCGAATATACCTCAAGAGAGGATATCTCGTAGGCATGATCAACCCGCCAGCGTGAATATGTTAATATACTGAATAATAAATTTTACATATGTTATAATCCATCGAATGTGACAAGGGGAGGCAAAACCCTAGTCCCCATTAATTGAGTTAATAATTTGTTTAGGATCAATTTCGCCATATTAGTCGAATTAATCGAATTTGAGATCCAGATAATACCTAGAGCCGATCCAATATTCAACACACTTCTCAGGAACGACACTCTTGACAAACCACTATATTACGCGTAACTGACGCGCATACTACACAGCACGCTCGCATTTAAATTAATTTTACATAACCTCTACGAAGGCCGTCAAGTTTTCGACGTCAAGGTTTATAGCTCTGTTGATATCGACAATAGTGCGCTTAGATACTACTGAATTTTTTTCATTTTTATTTTAGTTACACAAGTGCTTTAAATTCTTGTCTTTGTGTTTGTGTGCGGATTGCAAAGAAAGGTTAATGTGAGTGTACGGCCATTTGAGGTCAAGTTGAACTACTTTTGTTTGATCCTGAGCCAAAGAGAACCTTACGCCGATTACGTAGAGCACAAAGAGAAGCACACCAAATAAATCTAGCAGTCATGCAGAATCAATAAGGGCAAGATCAAGGCCAAGAGCAAAACGAGCTGCAAGGGGGATAGAATGAGAATAATGGTAGGAACTATGCTCCTAGGTCGTTTATACATCCAGATGATCCGTTTATGTTGCTAGAGGAGTTCGCTTTACCGCCCACTATTGCTCGCCCGCATCCGAAGACCACTTATTCAAGCAAATACTTCGTTAAATGCAAAATGCTTCAAAACATTCAGTTCCATGGTCTGCCAAGTGAGAATCCGAATATGCATTTAACAAACTTCATTGAAGTATGTGACAAGGTCAAATACAAATGGAGCAACAAAGAAGTTTTTAGGATCGAGATCGCTCTACCTCACTAAAGTGATGAAAGCAACACCGTCGATTTAGCCAACCACTCAGATTCCATTACCTCATGGAATGATTTCGTTGCAAAAAATTTCCACCAAGTTCTGCACCTCTAAGATCGCATGTACTGTGCAAGAGATTAAATACGCGACAAATGAGGGGCGTAACTTAGCCGAAGTCGGGAAAGATTTCATGAATCATAAGGAGGTGTCCACATCACTGTGCTTTTAATAGATGGATGCAAGTCCATACTTTTTACAACGGAACCGAGTGACTCACGAATAAAGTATCAGATGCTCAATGGCACGTCACTAAGAAGACTACAAACCAAGCTTATGAACTTTGGGAGGATATGGCTACTAATAGTAACCAATCGCCCAGGGACAGGATGATATCGAGGAAGGCAGTGGGAGGTGCAAACACAGAAGTCTTGAGCAATCTGGTAAATCATGTTGCACAACTCACCAAACAATTACAAACGCAACAAGGTGTTGTAAATGCTGTTCAGGCTAATCCTTGGGAGATATGTGAATCATGTGGAGGACAACACAATACCATAGAATGCAAGTCGGGCTAGATGACAATAGAGCAGGCATAATATGTGTCGAGATTTAATCACCGCGAACAATGTGGTCGCATGGTGGTAACAACACCTATCGCATTCCAGAATCAGGCCAAGGCTGGTGCACAATCAAAATAATCGTAATCCGCGGATAGAGTGAACAATCGTAATAAAGATGCCACCTTCCTATGAACAACCGTCAAAGCAGAGAAAGAATAGATTTGGAAGAAGCACTAACTCAAATGCTCACTTCCCATACAGCCTTTATGAATGAAACAAAGGCAACATAATCGAATTAACTCAAATTAATAATCAAAGACACTTGAGAACCTGGAGGTAAATGGCCAAATGGCCAATCTATTGATTGAGAGACAGCAAGGTTCTTTGCCAAGCAATTTAGAGATAAATCAGAGAGGTGAAGGTAAGAAATGTGTTAAGGCTATCACCTCGAGAAAGCAGAGAGAACTAGCTACACCGGGGACAACCACCAAAGAGGTAAGAGAAGTGGAAAAACTAAGAGTGACACAGCATGCATGGGGATCACCCGACTAAGGCATCCAATCTGAAGCACCTAGAGGTAGTGGCAAAGACAATCCTTCAAAAAGAATCCCACTTTAACTTCAAGATCCCAGGTAGTTTTGCCATACCATTCTCGATAGAAAACTCATGATCGTGTAAAGCTTCAGGATTCTCGGGAGCAAGCATCTATTTGATGTCGCTCAATGTTTAAAAGGTTGAAGCAGGAGAAGCAAAATGACGGCAATAATAAATTTGCAATTGGTTGACAAGTTCTACCAACACCTAATAGGTGTAATTGAAGATGTCCTAGTGAAAGTGGATAAAAGTTCCTCTTCCCAAACAGCATTTCCTCACATATCTTAGACATGGAAGAAGATGATAATGTTCCCATCATACTTGCACCTTTAGCTACGTGAAAAGTGCACCATCGTGCAAGAGGGTGAGCTTAAATTGAGAGTTCAAGGAGATGAGGTCACGTTCCATGTATTCCAAGCTACGAAACATCCGAATGACGAACCTAATGACTATATCCAAGAATGTCATCCCAAGGAGATCATGTAGGGTGACGTGTTAACTTGCAAGGATAAGCCCATTGCGACACAGAAAAAAACCAAGAGAGTTGAGGGTGAGGAAGACAAGATATTCCATACGCCCTGAGCAGTGCATTGGAGTACTATGGAGATTTGTTATCATTTCTAGTCTCTTTTGAAGACAAACATTGAGATTCAGGGAAGTCGAGCTAATGACATTAAACAAAGCGCTACTTGAGAGGCAACTCAAGCAATTTAAGTTTTTCGTTCATTAGTGTAGCTTTGCATTTGTTTGTTTCTTAAGAGTTATGTCTTGCATTATTTGGGGCAATCATGTTTAAGTGCATTGTCATCAATATGAATAAAGACAACTCACCATATTGCTTAGAAGTCGCACTTTTACACCAGCCCACGAAAAATACGCATTCTTTCTTCCTATGAAGATCAAATCGTTTTCACGAGCGGATTCAGTGGGCTCATTTATTTGTGCCACATGGAGAGAGAAAATATTCAAATCAAATTTCTCTCTTCATCACAAAAGATGATAAATGCGAGTATCAGTAACACTAATAGAATTACGCTAAGTCTCAACGTAAATACAATTATTATACTAATATAAATATATATTTCAAGTTCGATCGTGTCATCAGTAGTGTAATAAATCAGTGGTTGCATTTAAGGATAATCAGGTAATATTAGTGTAATAATTATATTACATTAAGGATAATTGTGTTACATTAGTGTTATAACAGTATTATTATTAAAACATTGTTATCTTGTGGTGAAGAGAGAAAGATTTGTTTTAATGATTTTCTCTCTTCCATATGACAAATAAATGGGGCACACTTGATCAACTCAATAAAGCTAATTTGATCTTCATAGGGGAAGAGTGCATGTTTTCATTAATTTGGTTTAAAAAGTGCAACTCTACAAATATAAGTGAGTTGAATTTCTTTTTAATTTATATTGGTCCAACAATGCACTTAATCATAATTCTCCTTTATTATTTAGAGAATAAATAAAACACAAGTTGCATATTGTGACCTGTAAAACTCATGTTTTATTGTAGGTTTCATTGAGTAATTGGCTAACTCCTATTAATGAATAGATTGACGAGAGGGCTTATAAGCTCTACAAGAATGCTAAAACTTGTGGGAAGTTTGTGCTCATAGATCAAAATGCCACTTAAGTTTAAGACCAATTAGCGTAGAAGTTTTAAAACCATTTTTATCGACCATGAGGTGTTCGAGCTGATCAGACACATACTAAAGAAGTCTTTGCTCACATCATATCTGGGGACTAACTCTGACGTGTCGAGACACCATAAGGACGGTAAAACTCTACCACAAAAACACAACTGCATTACTGGTGAAGTTAGGAGAGATCTCAACCATCCCACCTAAATGTAAGACTCGAGAAATTCCAATTTCTGGAAAAAAAAAGGGCAAAATCGTAATTTCGATTACAAAATTGTTATTTTGGTTAAAAATCCGAAATTTATTCTCTAGATCTCATATGATGAAACGGATTTCACTACAAATCACCCCGCAAACTAGCTAGCACGTAAATTTTGTCGACCCGGTGATGCCCCAATTTACACGCCGGCATCGCAAAAAGTCAAAGAAACTATTTTCGATGCATCAAAGTCACATATAACATGTACCATGTGCGATAAGTGGCATGAGTGCAGATAAACGGATGAAACACCAATGGTGATAAAGTTCAATTGTCAAAACTAGGAAATTAAGGGACGTAACGGTTTGGCTATGGGATTTGATTTAAGTCACTAAAGGACAAAACTTGGCATAGTGTCTTCTCCCTTCATTAAGCCAAGAGAAAAAAAATGTCTAGAAAACACATCCAAAGAGTCGATTTTATTTTAAGTTTAGTGTTAGTTGTCCGACTTCTAAAATATCACATCCACCGGCTTCGCTGGCCAAGAGACAAGAAGGAAAGTCGCTCTTTACGCGAAAGGGCTTTCACGGGTAATGGATTTAAGGAGTTTGTAATAAACTCCTTGGTAAGGGTTTCTCCCAACTTGGGTTTTATTCCCTCTTGCTCTTACGTAATGTTTGAGCGACAGGCCAAGTAGAGTTGCTGACGGCCCCAAACCTGAACCGACTAATATGAAATTTTGAACAAATGGTGCACCGTGGATCGACTACCATCGCTGGGGCGTGAAATTGTATATTTATATGTTAAATCATGTAGTGATTGAAATTAGGCCGGAATGGCCGTGAAATGCGGGTTCACAAAGTGAACCGATGAATTGTGATTTTTCGGGAATAGTAACCGAGGGTTTCACTATTCTCAAACAAAGACTCTCAAAATATATTGAAGCAAACGTATGGTCGAAAGTGATTCGGGAATCGAATCAAGCCATGTCGATCATTAACCCGTTGAGCTAATTTTGATGTATGAATTAATTAAGAATTACATGACATGATTGTGTGATTGATATTATGTGGATATGTGCATAAGCTTATATATTCAGACATGACAGATCAGACACTGGCATACATGCATTCCAGATATGCACCGAACACCTCAGACTATGAGTGAGCATGAGAGATGAGTCTAGAGAAAATGGTTCTGAGGGTTGTCTAAAAATATTAATTACTCCGGAGTGGTAGTCCAAATTAAAATATCAATCGCCTGGAGACTACCTAATCGATATTCATCTGAGGGTAGTCCATAAATAAAATAATATATCAATCGCCGAGATGGTCAATGATATATATAAGATATATCAGTATCGCCCATCCAATAACAATAATTCTCGCCATTGAGGTCAGCAGCGCGGTATCTTTATGACCTCGTGATCTGAATTAGTCATGCAGACATTCAAGCAGGATCATGCATTTGCTTGAATGTATGTTTATTTTTGAACATTGCACTGCACTTAGGTGGAGAGTAGCCCACTTAGGCGATTCCACTATTGATATTTAGGCTCATCCCTCTGTCATACATATTTATTTTACTGGTGCATGTAATGAGTGTGCAAGGGGACGAATTCTGGCCCCAGGATTAAGGATTAGAAGAAAGCCTAAGCCACAAGCTTGGTTGATGATATATACAAGTATGTATTGAAATGTCTAATTTTTAATATATGTATCAGAGTAAGAGTGAAAATATTGTAACCTTGGTAACTATTTGGCATATAGTCGATTCATAGGTTGCGATGTATTGTGAGTATCGCTTAGCCCAAGTGGCCGATTACTCATGTGATTGGATATATTGATATATTGATATATTGCAATCGTTTAGATGCATATGCAGCTTTAGCTCAAGTGTAGCCCCCGTACAAAGGAGACTCGCCCGATGCCATGAGAAATGTCGGAACACCCGACATTCACAAGTGTTTCCGCTGGTCGACGGTAGTCAACTACTCCCGGTTTGAAGCGTCACGCCTTGCATCAGCCAGTATACGGGCCACCAGTGGCTTCGAGGGGATTTAGCTAGGCCATAGTCTGAGGTATAAGAACATCACCACTGTGTGGTTCGATGTTGAGCCGCAGTATGAGATTACCTAGGAAATCACGGACAAAACTAGACACTGCATGTATGTTGGTGTGTTCTATGTGATTTGATGATTTATTGTGTGATCATGTAATGAATGATGTTTATAATATATTGCGATATGTTATGATGTTCAAAAGCAGTAAATTAGCAATTCTATTATGTTGGAACAAATCTTAGGAGTTTCATGTTGTGTAAATCGGAAATGAAAAATTGTAATCAATTTATTTGGTTTATCGGATGACAAAATAGAATTTTTAATAAAAATTTTGGGTGTGTTAGAACACTTGAGGGTTTGGCTAAAGTGAGTAAAAATTGAAAAAATAAATAAATGAAATAAATTATAATAAATTTATTTGAGAAAAGGAAATAAAATTTTAATAGATTTTATAGTTGAACTCATAAAAGTTTTTGAGTTGTGTGGATGTAGTATTTGGGTTATCGCATGTAGAGGTAGCAAGGAAGGCTACTGATGGAGAACGAAAAAAAAAATGAGAGAAAAAATTTGGTTTTCGTTTTACAATGTGTAAAACTGAAGAAAACTAGGATAAAATAAATTTAATAAATTTATTTAGGTGTACCGCAATGAAAAATATATGGATAAGTATTTTTGTGTCTCCAAGAGCAACAAATGAAAAAAATATGATAAGTGAAGAAAATAAATTTCATAAATTTATTCCCTACATGGTAGAAGAAAATAATTCTAAGGTTTTACAAGTTATAAAATTGAAGAAAATTGAGTAAAATAAGCATTTTTGAAAAAAATCAAATCAAATCAATTAGACAAAATTTTCGAAAAATAAAACTTTTAAAATTGAAATTTTCGAAAAATAAATGTCCTGTTGAAAACAATGTGTTTTAAATGCAAATCGACGCCTCAGACACCGGTGGTGCTAAGCACAATGTGTATACACCGGATGATGTATGATTAGTGTCTCTGTGGCCAGGTTTTTAGTGCCTTTAGAGATTCTCAGATTGAGATTTAACTGTCATGTTAATTGTGTAGATGTCTAGTAGAGGACTAGGACGTAGAAGACGCCCACTGCAGAATCGGGTCGTGCACCACCCCACATTCGACCAACCGCAGTATTCGATCAATAGGCTCGTCGAGGCCGTGTGTGTTATACTACGCTATCGCACAAAGCAAATACAAAGGTAGTAAGGAGGATCAACCCTCCGTGAGATTTGTAGCGCACCACCCTCCGACATTCACAGGGGGAGGAGACCCGATGGTGGCAGACCATTGGTTTATGCAGATCGAGAACGTACTGGAGGCTATGGAGATCACCTCTGATACGACTTTCTCAGATCAAAGAATGTGATTCCAAATGGTAGAGGGCGCAGGCCCGGTATGGGCGGAGATGGCCAGACTTCGTGAGACCCTGCAGGTTGGGTGATACGGGCGGCAGCTCGTGAGCCGCCCATGGGTAAAGTACTTTCCGTAGACCGCGAGGCATGCGGGTTGGCCGTGAGTTCCTAAAGTCAAGCAAGGGGGGCGATGACCGTGATGGACTCACGCGGGCTGGGACCACGCAGTTGGGGCCCGACTACCGATGATTACGTGGCCACCGACCGGCCAAGGTGGGAGGATTCGAGAATGGATCAAGTTGTCCATTCGGGCAGGATCAGAGATTCGCCACGTGATATGGATTCCATGGTCAGTACACTCGACCATAGAGAGAGAGATCAAGGATGCTCCTAGAGCACTCTGATGCGAAAGGTAGCAAGAGGAAGGACGCCACTCTTCTTTCCGCTTCAAGAAAGAGGTAGAGAGCTTCTAGTTCTTTGTGGTCCAAGAGTCGCAATATCCGCTGTGATATGAGAGCTGCTTCGCCAAAGTGATACGTATGGTGTGCTACCATTATCGCAGCTCGGGACATGAGACGGATCAGCCTCGAGACGTAGAATCCCGTGGCTTCGGGACAAGACGTCCCAAATAATAAAGGTGGCAGTGAGAGGATACAAGACATTCCTCCACAAGACATGTGCTGAGCGCCCCGCTCTGTGGAGCTACACGCACCTCCCATTTCACAGCAAGCTCGAGGCTTGTACGGCAGGTAGAGGACGAGGCCCACAGCGTGGACATCGTGTCTGTGGGGCGTGTCTACGCCTATCACACCGCAGCCGAGCCGCATATCGCCCGCTATACAGTGGCACGTTTTTGCTATCTCATCTATGGGCAAGAGTGTTATTTGATTATGGTGCTTTGCATTCATTCATCGCTGCATCGCTTAGATTTGAAGCTGGGCTTAGAGGTCGAGACCTTAAAGGAGCTCAGATGTGAGTTCTCCCTGTGGATTGTGGCGAGAATAGTGGATGATATGTCGAGGTTGCGAGCTGGAGATCTCGGTGACTCTACTTACAATGGACCTCAGGATCATGAACATGTTAGAGTTCGATGTCATCCCTGACGGATTACCACAACCATAAAGGCCAAGTATCGATCATGAAGAAGAGGGCTATCGCCTACACGCAGGATCTGCACTCAGGTGGTGTTTCAGTGGAGACAAGCATGACATTCGCCTGCATGTGCATATGAGCCCAGGTGCCTAGACATGGTCGCTAGCGAGCCCACTCCTGTAGGGCGAGCGTGAGACCAAACTTAGATCTACCTCGAGTGGCCTGCGAGTATGCGACAGTTTTTCCGTACGAGCTACCCGGACTACCCCACATGTGGATGTGACTTCCAGATTGGAAGCAGACTCGCATTTCAATTCCATCTCTATGACTCCACATGTGAGCAAACTGCTGAGCTGTAGAACTCACGCTCACTACGTGAGCTATCTGGACAAGGGTTCATTAGACCGAAAGCACTTCACCATGGGGCGCCCATTGCTTATAAGAAGAAGGACAAGACCTTTTCGACACAGATTGACATGATATTAATTGTTGTTACCAAGACCGATACCTATTACCAGGATTGACAATTTGTTTCCTGATTAGGTCGAGAGGAGCGAGTCTACTTCCAAGATGTAATTCTCTCGTGACCGGTTACCATCACCGAGGGTTGTGGATATAGATATTCCTAAGACGCTTAGACGACATGTGGGCACTTCGAAGCATTTGCAGGATGCCTTTCTGATTGACGAATGTGCCAGCAAAGATTCATGGATCTCAGCATAGGATATTCCAACCCTATTTAGATCAGTTTGTCGGTCTTCATTGATATATTTGACCTACTTCCTAGTCAAAGGGAGCATGAGAATACCAGATCACTATGTTTGTCGAGAGACCATCGCTTGTATGCCAAGTTCAAGAAGTGTGAGTTTCGCTTATCGAGGTGATTTTCGACACGTGGTGTCAGATCGAGGCCACAATCTGCAAGGCCGAGGCGTTGATGAGTCGAGAGGCCGGGTTACTTTCTTCGAGATACGTAGTTTTCAATAGTCAGTATTACAGAGATTCACGAGGATTTCTCCAGATAAGAAGACGATGCACTAGGTCAATTCTAAGGAGGTCAAGTTTGATCGGGATGACAGATGCGTAGGAGGCATTCCAGAGTTGAAGAGGAGATCATTTCACCTCCCATCTATAGTTCATCAGGACTGTGTACACAAGGTATTGTGATGCCTCGAGGGCCGGATTGGATGTGTTTTGATGCAAACCGGAGGGTAAGAGCTTACGGTTCTCACAATAATAATCACGCACTACCCCACACACTAATGGAGTCATGCCGTAGTCTTCGCCTGGAAGATTCAGCTTACTACTTATATGGCGAGGAGTTCGAGGGGTGTACTGCACCATAAAAGTCTCAAGTATATTTTCACATAGCTGACCTCAATATGAGGCAACGCAGATGGATGGAGTTCCTGCAGGATTATGACTTCACTTTGCATTACCATCCGTAGCGCAATGTGGTGGCTGATGCACTCACCGAAAGTCACGAGGGCGTCACTAGTATACCTTCTCGAGTTGGCGGATGCTCGAGACTCAGGGGACAGCGCTTATAAGACACGGGAAAGCAAACCTGGGCGCACTTGGGAGTTTAAGGGCTACACCGCCTCTGCTGAAGTGCGACAGTCCCGCGGGCGTGACGCAGAGAGCGCGCCCATCGTGTGACCGAGTACAGTCGCACGTGACGAGGGTCGGGACCGCTCATGTAGATGGTAGTCTTCGATATAGGGACTACGTAGTGGTTCCCACTGACCACCTCCAGAGAGGAGATTCTCGTGGAGTTTCATCGCTTCCGATTCATTGCGGTATCTGTGTGGCACGAAGATGTACCCAGGATCTTCGCAAGTGCATCCTATCGAGTGGGATGAAGAGACACATAGGGACTTGTTCGGACATGTCTCACATGTCGCCAGGTTAAGGCCGAAAGCACCGTAGCATGCCAGGCTACTTCAACTATCGAGGTGCACGAGCGGCCGAGCACGCCACGACGGACTTTACGACCCATCACACGGACGCAGCTGGTGGGCGCACGACGCGCAGATGGTGATAAAGGGACCGGCTCACTAAGTCGGCATTACTTCTAGCCGTAGCGGATGACCTTCGCCTGGAGAGATCTCCGCCTAAGCATACATTCGAGAGATAGTCCTGCTACATGGAGTACCAAGATTCATGTTAGCCTGGATAGTGGACCCCGAGAGCCACGCACACTTTCGGGAAGAGTTTCCAAAGGCTACGGGCACACTACCGACGATGAGTATATTTCCACCCCCTCGCATGCATGGTCAC
>JAEQBH010006844.1:0-115124 GCA_016808115.1 Tetrastigma voinierianum
AGCCTCCTAATTATTGATAATCTTATATTACCAAGTTTATTAGGTTAACCCAATTCCATGTATAATTTTCATTCACTTCTCAGATCTTTACAAAGAACCACTCACATATTAAGATTGATAAAAATTAATATGCTAGGATTGTCCAGCGCTGAGCAATGGTAAAACAAATATATAAAAGATAATGGAATTCATGAAAAGTCAACACTTGCCATGTATTCAGTCCAATTCACTACCAACACCCTAAACCACGAAATTAGAACATCATGATGATATGTTCCATTACAAATGAAAAGTAAGACTTAATAATAAGGAAGAGAAAACTTCAATGATCAAGGGAATGATGATCTCCCGGATTCTTCAAGTCTCTCTCGCTAAGATAGGCCTTCAAGTCTTCTTTCCTCTTATCCAAAATTGAGCTCCCTCAAGCCTCAAAGATACCAATATGTTTCGAACCCCACTTAGATTCTTCGCTCCTTTATGCCTTCTTCACAGACAAGGTTTGTTGTTTTCTAGCAACGCCAACGCTGAGCCGCTTACACCATTCTTGCCAAAGACTTACAAGGCTCCATTTCCAACGCTTTTCCTACAAAACCAAATACAAACCAAATATTAGAAAAGTAATAAACGTCATATATATATGAAAACCGATCCAAATCTCGCTAAATCTCAGTTTAATGAGTGCTGGCACTCATCAACGACTAACAGCTTCATGAAGTCGCATACCGCTTCAGATTCCCCCAATCTCGAACATGGAACAAAGCTGGTCACTCCTTCGCCTCCCAATCGGGAATGCATGTACCGGCGGGCGACAAACTTCTCAAAAAGTCGACGAAACGAAGTGATTGAACTCACGGCTAGGCAATGGAAGCAGGGACAAGGGGTGGGGCCTACCGTTTTTAAGGGAAGATCTTTGCAAAGCACGCGCCATTCCTTACTTATGATCATGACTTGTCTGGTAATGCATCGATCTAAAGGATCTCGCGTAATCGTCTTATTACTTAAAACTCTTAAAAGGTGATGAGGGGGCATCATGACTTCAAGATTGCCGGCATTTATCGGAGATGGAGGACATGTCATCTAAGGCATGCAATGTGGGGTCTAGATCACGTCCCAAGGAAGGAGACCTATTGTTGTGAAGATAACCACTGAGTGTTCGCCACCCATTATGAAAAATGCTCGTGAACCTAAGCCACCAAGGTCAGGTGTGCTATTCGATTGTCGTACGCGAGTATGCCTTTGAGCGATGCAGAGGATTGTGCTTTTCCTCTTGCGGCGCCTCATGGTTGCCAGGCGGATGACACCACGGCAGTAGACCATGCTAATCCTTTCGCATTCGGCCCCACTGACCAACAAACTGGTCGCTCCGTGTCAGACTCAAACCGGCCTCCCATCATCCAGCTGGGTGTAAAGTGGATTCACCAGAGTAAAGTCAGAAGTGTGATGTGTTAGTTCCCACAGATGATGCCAATGGAAAGGTCTTGGCTTTTCACCAAGTAGATCCTCAATTGTATTTTTCATCCCCCTTCCTTTTATATCTCACCGGACTAGGTTTCATGGCTAGTCGATGCATATAATTTGGGGGTACTTATGCGCGGGCCATTTACTTCTTTTTACGCACATATCATTTTCTCATTAATTGGCACGCATAGCTTGATCATAACTCCTGTCCAGGAGGACTATATGTATACTTTGCTGACTTCATCTTCACGCCCGAGGTGGGTCATTCCAGGTGATTTCGCTTGACCGCCGTCCCGCCCTTCTATCTTTCTCTACTGGCCCTTTTCTGTAATGGTGTTAGGTCCGCATCGATGCCTACCAGGTCTGAGCTTGGTCTCAATAAACATTTGTCGTAGTGCACGTGTTCCTGACTTATCCTTAATTCAATTATGATATTAATATTTCAAATGATGCATATCAATGAAAGAATGGAATATATGTTTAGATAGTACTACATATATGCATATAATGTTTTACAAAATTTAATGCAAAATTGTATATGCATGTGTTGAAAATTAATGTTAAAATTATTATATAATATTATTTAATTTGATATTTGTGTTATGTAATTTGTTGGTCACTAAAGTGGCCAAATTAGAATTTTTATGATGTCAAATTAAAATATATTCAATTACTTTATGTTATGTGATGCTTATAAATGGAATGACATCTTCAGGATCTATAAAGTTTATGTGGAATTATCTTTTAGTTTTAAAATAGTAATAGCATTATGAAGGTTATGTTATCATGGGTACTATCTCTTGTGTTTGGTAATATGTAATGGTAAGTTTTATATGGCTAAAATTTTATTTTAATTTTGATATTCTATATTATGTTTGTTCTCAGACATCAAAATGAATTTTAAACCAATGTTTTGAGTATCGTAATTATTTATATTATACAATTGAAAACTCTACTATGAATGGTTCATTAGCCATCAAAGTGGTTGAACCCGAAAGTTTTATGTGTATTAATTATTTGTATATTATTATTGATTACCTATCACGAAATGCTTATAAATGAGGCGATGTAATGTCATATAGGATTTGATTGAATTGTCATGAATTAAAGATCATTTCATTAAAAAATCTTGTTATAGATAACTATTTATATGAATTATACATTATAAAAATCATTGTCAATATGATGCGAATTGACACCTATGAGATTTTGAGGTATTGACACCTATGAGATGTGAATTGACACCATTCATATAAAACTGAATGGAACGTATTATGTGAGATTTTTTCCAAAATCTCAAGTTCACATTATAGCAAAACATTTGACATGTCCATGATTTGTCTTATTATAGAAAGTTTTGGTATTTGTCATATTTATGAAGTCTCATTAAGTTTCTTTTGTACTTAACTATTCTATGATTGGTTGTGATAATATTATGGTTTTTCAATAAAATTGTATGTGTTAATTTTATTGATTTATCATAACATAATGTTTGTATGATAATTATATTATCATGAGATATATGCTCATTAATGGAATGTTAGCCATGATACTATTAAACGCTTTATGATCACCTTTAATACCTATAAAATATTGCTTAATACAATATTTTAAAAATTATATAACGAAAAGTTCGTTAGTCACTAAAGTAACTGGAATTGAATGTTCTCTGAATTTCAAATTAAGGAATATGTAAATATTGTTTACTACTATATTTTGAATTGAATAATAAAAAGTTCAAGTAGTCACCAAAGTGGTCGGAACTTGAATGTTCCGTGAATTTCACCTTGAGGAAGGAAAAAAATAATCGTTAACTACAATTTTAAATTCATAGAATGAAAGTTCAAGGATACTCAGTGGGCTTCAATTTGAATGTTCAGAATTTCAAATTTAGGGAATATGTAAAAGATTGTTTATTAGATATTTTGAAATTATATAATTAAGTTTTGTAGTCACCAAAGTGACCGAATCCTAAATGTTCCATGAATTTCAAATCGAGGAAATGTACATTATTTCTTATTGCAACATTTTGTACCTCATATAATGTAAAGTTCATTATTCACCAAAGTGACTGTTATTGTTCCATGAATTTCATATTGAAGAATATACACTTATGTTATTCCAATTACTGATATTCATTATGAGATTTGCAATGATATTTGCTAATAGATGAATGGGTCTTACTTCAAAGTTCATTGAAGAGAAGATATTTTAAAAATTATCCAAAGGAAACGAACTCATCTTATGAATAAATTTAGTCATGATGGGATAAATTTTGTCGTTTATTAGGCTATATTTGAACATATAAAGATTACAAATAATATAGTTTTAACATGGACTATGAAGATTATCCATTACAAAATATGTACTAGAAGCATCATAAAATTCAGTTATATATTGTAATATCTACCCAAAGGAGAGAGTTGTGGTATATATGAACTACTTTCAAATTATTTGTTTGAATTTGATTATTATACTACTTTATAGTTTATTAAGTTTAATTATGAAAACATGTATACGTTATATTATTGTCCTCACACTTGTTATTTAGCAATACTGCTTATTGAGTTTATGCCATTTGTTCCTTCAAATAAAATAACTTGGTTGAGGATTGACTATTATCATCTAAAATTTGATGATTCAGAAAATAAGTCCTTTATAAATGGTATAACTGCAGATTATCGAAAGATCTCTGAAAAATTATGGATAGCTGAAGGATCATAGAGTTTTAAGAATACTTTAATTAATATGAAATGTTTATTGACCAACAAAAGGAAAGAATGCAAGGGCGCTTCTTTGGGCATCATTGAGGTAAGTCAAAACTCTACTTCTGAAAAGCAATAATTTAAAAGCATGGTTAATTTTTTTTTTTCTTTTTCGTATGATTTCGCTATATTTACTTAGCTTTCGAAATGATTGACTTTAATAAAGTCGACTTTGTTTTTTAATATGATGTGAAATATTTATGTTTAAAACACCTTTGTGATACAATGTTTGGATTAAAGTTGAAGTTGATATGATTTATGTTTTACCATATAGACTAAAATTGTCTTTGTTGATCACATTGTTACAGCTTCATATTGTGGTATTTATAAGCAAGTATGAAGGTCAATTGTGTTTTAAGGTGATCAATGTTATATAATTGTTATTAAACTCTTTGTAAACTTGATACTAATGTTATAGCAAGTATAACTACAATTTAATTTAATGTTACTTAGTTGGTGCGTGCAAGTATCTCTAACTAGAGAGTATAGATTTATAACCCAAACTAAATCATCATGGAAGGATAGATAAAACTTAAGAATATGTGGTTCATGTACCAGTCAAATTAATGGGAGCAGCATGAGCTAGGAATTTAGCTTAGCGGGGCAATATCCAACAAATAAAACATGAGTTGGCCTAGTGGTTGAAGCCTGCAGATTCCACACATGAAGTCTAAAGGATCAAGTCTTATAGTTATGGAAAATTTCGTTTTTTGGTCGGCAAATGATACTATTACGATGAAAAAGAAATTAAAACTGGAGGGGACAATTGCCCTTAATTGCCCTACCTTATATCCACTAAATGGGAGGATAAGTGCTATGAAATATGGTGCATGAATGAATTATGATAAAGTTGTTTCTAACTTCAGAATCCCAAAAGTTGTTTGTTATTCATGAATGGTCAATATTGTCACTTTTAAATGAAAATAATTAATATAAAAACTGGCAAAGATCTTTTCAGTTAGATAGTTTACATGAAATGTTTATCTTCTATTTTTATTCAATGTTTCAAGTTTGTTTTAATTGATGCAAAATATGAGCCATGAAGAATATTACTTTGGAGCAAGTGGCTCTTGTTTTTTGATCGAAAATGTTTTTATAATTGATTAATTAAAGTTTTTAAAGACAAACTTTATATAACTACCAAACAAAATTGGTCATTAGAAAGATCAAATTTATTACAAAATTTAATGGTCTTTCATGACATCTTAAGTTCTGTTATATTGTAATGTTTTTTAGACTTAATAAAACCACTACCAATAGTGTGGATATATCCAAAGATTATTGAGAGGCAAAATTATTGGTATTATACTTTGTGAACAATATTGGCTACCGAGCTACATTTATAGCATATTAAGTTATGAAACAAGATCTCCAAATTGTAATGGAGCAAAGATATAAAATGAGACAATACTATGTAATAGGATATCCTGTATATGAAGTAACATGAATCGCTAAAATTATTCCACAAAGTACATAGATTTAAAGAATTTTTGAGATATCTAAATTGATTGAGACAACATTATGGATGAGATATCCTATAAGAAATTGCATGTATAAGATATTGTCTATAAATGATATATTTAAAGATTTTTGGGATATCAAATTGATTGAAATTTATCATGATAGGGTGAACTGGAATGGATTCGGTGCTTTATTTGCTCTTAGATTCGATTATACAAATGATAGTTGAAATTTTCCTTGTCATTTATTTATATTCATTGATGATTATATAAAGGAACGATGTTATGTAAAGATATGATAATCAACTATCAAAATATGTATTGTGACATAATGTGTTACAAATTATGGATTATGGTTGTGAAATATTATTTTAGGATTTGGATTTGTCGACCTTATAGCCAAGTTGCTAAGAAGAATAAATTCCACTGTCACTACTCTTTCAACAACAAATATCCTATTATTATTGAGGACATGAGGTTATTGCTTTGTTGTTGAATATGAGATAATTCATAAATAAGAGTGTTACATTTATTGATTACATGTACAACTTATGTATGAAAACTTAATGACGAAAGGAGTGTCACTAAGACGTTGAATGTCACATGAAATTTACGTAGTCTTGGACATATTATATTAGTCTCATGACAATATTTGACACTTTGAGCTCATTTTACTTACTGCTTTCGATATGAATTTTGGTAATCTGTTTGTATAGGATTAAAGTATATATATATATATGACAAAGATATTCTTTGTTGACCTTTATCGAATACCTTATTACATGTCATATTAAGTGCATAAATAATATTGTGATACATGGAAGTGGACTATCACAAAGTGCATGCCACTCGCTTATGATCCTACTATCTTCTTTGCTCATAATGATTTTACAATGTGACCAACATAATTATGAATTTATCTTATATATGTGCATTATGTCTTATTATTAAACCGTAGTGGTAAATAATGTTATATGGACTAAGTGGAAGAATGTTAAATTTTCCTTTCTATTCAGTACGGGTAAGCAATATGGAAAGTCAAGTGGCCCATATATGATTGTCAATTAATGGTTTAATAATATAAAGAAGAATATCTTTGGTTAATAATTAATAATAGGTAAATTCCTAAATTAACACCTTGATGGAAGGTATATTTAAAGAGAAACCCCACAAGAATTGGTTCTTCGGACCCATATGTAAAGTTTTCTTTCCATCAAAGAAGGCTTTGCCAAACCTAGTATAGTTTCTAAGATAGGAAGAAACAATCTCTAATGATCGCTTAGTAGAAATCTATTATATTTGTCATGATCAAAGTATCGCAAAGACTTTGTTTTGATGGCGGGATTGTGGAAAAAGATCTTTGCTCTAATGGTTTTTTTGAAAATAAAAGTTAATCTTATAATCATACAAAAGAAACGAGATTTGGTGAAGTAGATAGAAACTAGAAAAGCTAGCTTCAAATAAAAAATTATATTTTCATCATTATTTTTATAGTCTAAAGTTATAAGCCTAACTTCTGCAACCTCACATTCGTTACGCAAAAATTAATGAAAAGGAAAAAATTTATGAATTAAATTTGGATCAATAAATGTTTTTGTTTCTACAAATAATTTCAATGTCAAAGGTTATAAAATGTATGATGGGACTAGAAGAAGCCTATCAACAAGCCCATAACTACAATGTCGAAGGAGTGCTGATCACGAATCCATACGAATCCTTAATTAGGCACTCTGTTGAGCCATGACGAGCTCGACGACTCATCACTTTATTTGTTGTTCGGGAAGCGTGTTTGAAAATCCGAGTTTCTTGAGCATCGTGGAAACGATTATGAGCAAAACTTAAGCAAATTTTGGAGCAGGAATTTTTATATTGTGTCTGATCCTCCAAGGATCTATGCTTTACTGGATTTAGGGTTCTAACAATGAAACATTAGTATCGTGACCACCAAAAATCAAACTTCTCTTGAATGAAAAGGATTCACGAGTACTACATACGACAAGTATATATATTTTACGTTACAATGTTGGCTTTCTGGTGTTTGAAATATAATGTTATTATACATTTTTATAGTAGTTATAATTGGTGTTAGATTCCATAGCTAGCCCGGTATTGATCTTATAGCGTTTGGCCTTATTTGTATTTGAAAATACAAATATGTTATATCTAGAAAAACAAAAGATTTCAGAGCAGATCAAGATAAAAGGAATTTTAGTTGAAGGTGGAGTCGATTGCTCTGATATGATGGAATATGATATGGAGATTGTTAGAATATGTCTCAAATTCATATTTAGTATTAATTCCTTTTTGTAAATATAATTTTTTAGGATAATTACTAGTTGTTATATTATTATAATATTAGGTTTTCTTATTGAATAAGGAAAACTTTTAGGAATATCTCTATAAATATTCTAGGTCATGAGAGGAAAATTTTATGAGAGAGATTTGGCGTGTGCACATATGTAAGGGTTTTAGGGATTGAGAGTTTTTGTGAGGTATTTTCTCGGTATTGTAAACATCATAGGGTTTTGTGATTTTGTGATTTTTCTTAATCGTCGCAATACTTTGATATTATAATCTTGTTCTTTGTGTTTTCAAGAATATTAAAAATATTATCTCATCTATGGATATAGGCATAATTGACCGAACCATGTTAAAACCCTAATGCATTGTTATGTTGATTTCTTTATTTTTGTGTCCTTGAATCCATATTGCCATGTATAAAAGCTTCAGAAATTATAATAGTATCATTTATTGTTGGTGAAAACATTCTTATTAGGATTGATGGGATTATTAGGATCATTATTCTCCTATGCGGTTTGCACCAATCTTATTATTATTAATTTTACTTCCTATATTTTACTTTGGGTCTTACGGTAATCTTTTATTAGCGGTGTTCGACTAGAAAACTTCGAAAAAAAGAAAAAAAAAAACTGCACTTCCAAATTTTTTTACTATATTTTTGTTTCAGGTCTTCGGTAATCTTTTATTACGGATGTTCCCCGAGCTAGCTCAAAAAAAAAAAAAAAAAAAAAAAAAAGGCTTTTGCCCCAAATTTTTACGGTTTGTTTATAAGAGGTGAAAAGTTTTACATACATGGTCAATGGTTGTTGGATTCAAACTAGTTAATTGGTTGAAATTTTGAGGAAAGAATATCGAGAGAAAGAAACTAGAGCGAGAAAAAGTATAATAAAGCAAAAAATGAAAAAAAAAAAAAAAAGAAAGAGTTAGAATCTGTTATGTTCATTTTATTCTTTACTTCAAACCAATTTTATATATTTAACTCATTAATATACGATTATATTTAACACTTTGGTAGTTTCGATTAATCTTGTAAATTTTATTTTATTTTGAGATTTTTATTTGTCTGACCAAACATAAAAAAACATTTTCATTAATTTTTTTTCTTTAGTTAATACTTTTCATGGACCAAACACAGCATAAATGAAAGAAAATATAAATAATTTTCATATTTTATTCTTTCATTAATACTTTCCATGAACCAAATACAACTATAAATGAAAGAAAATACAAATAATATTTTGTGTTCTGAGTTTAATGGTTTGATCAATGTTTGGTTTCGAAAAATTTGAGAGAAAAATGTGAAGAGAGAAAAGAAACAATCACTTAATAAGGTAAGTAGACAATATATACCTTTTCACCAGGCTCCATTCATGCCATTGCACTTCCACTTATGTAAGTAAATCTAAGGCGATCAACTATGCATCTTTCGACAACAAACACTGGCAATTTCAACTATGGATCTTTCAACAACAAATACTACTACCAGTATTTCAACTATCTTTCATCAACAAATAAATTAGGTACGTGGTGTTGTTATACCAAAAGATTCACGCTACGATTACTGGGATTGTAAGTGTGTTTCGAGCCTATATACCTTTAATAATTTTTGAAAATTTCATAATTGATTAATGAATAGTGAATAATGATTTATAGGTAGATGGTGTTGTTATACAAAGTTCACGCTACGATTACACAGGATTGTAGAAGTGTGTTTTCGAGCCTATACGCTAATAATTTTGAAATTTTCATAATTGATTAATGAATAGTGAATAATGATTTTGAATAGTAGCAAAGAAATTAATATGCGGATATTTGAAGCAGTAAAGTTTTATTTGAAATTCGAACCTGAGTTTGGAAGAAAATACATAAAGTTTGCATAGGTGCTTTGAGCGGAGTTCTGAGACGAGTAAGCTTCTCAAGAAATCAATTAGAGAGAAATTTTCTCCAAACTTAGCCTCCTTTGAAGGAACATCCCCTCACTTTTATAGGAAATTTGTGGATTCAAACCTTACGAACTCACGTGGATTTGAAATAAATTTTGAAATCCAGAACCGATTGCATCACATGTTGCTTTTTGAAAAGAGAGGCAAGAATCTCTTTTTAGTCGACCTTATTTGATTTTGAGTCAGCCTGGGATAGCTTTTTGAAAATCATCCTGCTTTTGAGTCAATCTGATAATATTTCTTTGTCTTCTTGTGGAAGTGGGAAACATTGTTACATCATCCGGCTATGTCTTGGTTTTTGAAATATCTGTCCACTTGCATCCTTGTTTGATTTCATTCAAGGCATCTTCAATGAAGCGATCAGTTGAAATCTGAAAAACTTGATATTTGGGAATGAAAGTGCCTTTAATTTCTCGGAAATAAAGGCTTTTGAAAATGGAACTAGGGGTCCCATTACTCAAGGGGAGTGTATGGGAGCCAGTAACATCTCATTTTGTTGAAAGCGAGAGACTTGAAGTTGTGTGTCTTCTTCATCATCGGAATCGCAGGCTGAGATGTTTGGCTTGTTCTTGAATTATTTTTAAATAAGCTTTGTAAGGTGGTATTGGAAGGAAAAGAGGTTTTGGAGGAGTTTAAGGCGAGAAGGGTCCGGGTAATGGAGTGGACCCGGACATAAGGCTTTTGAGGGATTTTTTGGATTTGGACTTTTTAAGAGTCAATCGATCTTTAATCAGACTCCAAGGTTTTTTGTTTGAGAAATTTTAAACGACCACCATTTGATTTTTTGAATTCCATGGCAAATGATGGGGAAGGAATTGGAGAGCGGGAAGTTTTGGGTAGAAAAGTCCCAACAAAGAATCCCGAGGAATTTGAACTAGAAACGAAGGAAGTGAATAACTATTTCTAGAAGGGAAAAAGCTTTCACTATTGACTTTGAAATAGTCAAAAGATTTTCTGATTTGAGGGCAAAAAATATCTAGAATAGATCCTAAAAAGAGTCATCATTCCTAAAACCAGTTTGGAAAAGTTGTTTGAGACAGTTCTCCCCAATTAAAAAACAATGAGTGGGAAGAAGTTTTGACAAAAAATGTATTGAACCAAGCATTTTTGTAATCTAAATAATCAAAGGTTTGTGGAACAAAATTTTGAAAAAAACGTTTGTGTGTAAAAGGATTTTGTTCCCAATCCTTTTCAGAAATGATTTCAAAATCTTGCATTTTGAATAGGCAATATCAGTACCCTCAGGGTTTTTGATATGTGAAATTTGTACTGTGACACCCTAAATTTGGGGTCCAGGTTGATAACAATCACCTTTGCCTCTTGATAATCAAAAAGAGTTTAAATTCCATGGCTCTTATACGACTAAATATAACCCATATATATTTACAAAATATATATATCAAAAGCCTTCTGTCGGCTTTCTTCTCAATCAGGCCTCTAAGGAGCGTTGTCAGTAAGCGCATCACACGAAGTAGCGAGGGTCCCGGCCAGGGGTGAGCAATGCCCGATGAAAAATTCTCACACAAGAGTACTCCTACTTTAAATGCACATGCCGCCAAAAATGCATGCGTATCGAAATCATATTTCATATAAATAATGCAATCCTATATGAAATGTTCCGTCAATCATATATGAATCGACCGCTCATGCTCCTAACTTGAGTCCCAACCCGACTCCCCACGCAATTGCCAAATGCTTGGAAACCAGCCATTGGTATTTAACTGATGACTTAAACTATTGAATGACCCTCTAATTTTAATTTATCAAATCTCTTGTGTTTATTGGGTTGCGAATTTCTGGGAATCTCCTTCATGACAGCGCCAACCGACACTTTCGCGAACTTTCATCACTGGATCCATATGTCTAACAAAAAATAAATTTTGGGTCTTTCACCCTTGGGGGGGGAGGGATCTACCACATCTTGCTTCACCCAAACACATGTGATTTATTCTTATTATTATTTTATACAATGTGAGTCTCGATTTTTGACGTTGTCCCATTTGAAGCTCAGCGCTCGTCACCAAGAATGGTGAATAACGGTACCATGCACCCACCGGACTCGACATGATGTGGCTAGTGCATATGAAATGCATGATGCCAATGCATTTTCATCATTACATGTATATATGATCTTACATGAAACATTAACCACCATGGACAATTATAATTTTTACATATAATTTATATCCATGCAATCACGTTAATAAATAATTAGCATGCATCAACATAATTCTCACACCTTGCATGTTATTCATAAAAACTCTGGCACATAAAATGGCCAAATCTGGACCCACATAATACGAGGCACCTCTTGATCCCTTGAGTTTGTCATAGAATTATTGGGATACGAAAATACACCCGCAAAGCAAAAGACATCGGTCTCGGGATGAAAACCAAACTGAACTTAGTCGAAGCGCAGAAAACAATCCCGAAAATTCAGCCAGGACTATCTAAAATCAGTCCTGAAAGTCAACCCGAACTATCCAAAAACAGTCCCAAATATTCCTAAAAATTCCTACACTCAGTCCAAAAATTGAGGGTGAAATTCTGACCTTTTCACGGCCTCTAAGGCAAATCGAGCCATTAAATGGCCTTTAGGCTAAAAATAACACAAGTAGGAAAATTCCCTACCTCATGGGTTGTGAAACTCAATTTTGGTACCACAGTGTAGCCATGGCTGTGGATCAACTTTGTCTTCAACCCCGATGAAAACCTACAGTCCGATTTCCATAGATATAAGAAAGTAGTGAAGAGAAGAAAAAATAAAAAATAAAATCTCTCCACGGCAGCTCCGTCAAGACAAATCCTCCTCCTTTTTTTTCTTTTTTTTTGATTATTATTATTATTATTAGTTATTTTGGATACATGGTTCATATTGCTTCATTCGAGGTCCATTTAACCGAAACAATTTAATTCTTTTCGAGTTCACTTTATTTTTAAATGAACTTAGCCCAGTCATTTCACGACTTCCAAGATTTTCATAAAACTCTCATCCTTGAAGTCATTGATGGCTTATGACCCATAAAATCGTAAAATATTCCGCTTGTCTCAGAATTTGACGAAACTTTTCTAGGTCACTAGATTTCGATAACAAATTTAACGACGTAGTCCGTTTTGTCATCTGAGATCTAGAGAATTTTCTAGGATTCCTTGAACCATTATGGAAATTTATTATTATTATTATCATGTTTCCATTTTTGAAAATTTCTAATTTTCAGGGTTTCCCATTCTTCCCCTTAACGAATTTCGTCTCAAAATTCACACATCTCGACACACCTGAGCACATGCATATGCAGTAATATTCTAATGCCAAATATTAGACCACACACCTTCGTCCTCAAATAGGAAAGGATATGTGGCCCGCATTGTGTCCTTGCGTTCCCACGTTGCCTTCTCCACTCCTAGGTGTTGCCACAACACTTTTATTAACCGCATGGTCTTGCTTTGCAAACGCGATCCGCCCATGCAAGATGCGCCTTGCTGGCGGTCCCTCCTCGAAGGTCCCATCAGTATCAACAATAATCTCTCTCCAATCCACTACATGAGCTAGATCTAAAGCACACTTCCGGAGCATGGAGACACGTGGAAGACCTCATGGACACCTGATAAACTCGATAGTAGTGCCAATCAATATGCAATTGTGCCCGCCTCGGGAAATTGCATGAAGGACTGATATTCCTCGGCTAGCTTCCTCGCATCTTGGAAAGTGACCACTTCTCTCTTAGACCGTGCGTTTGTCGATGTTACTCTTCTGCCCGACTTTAAACCGTAAGAAGATGTACGTATCGAAACCCGCGCTTCTCAGAGTGTCTCCTAATCAAATTCAAACCAGTGATGGAACTCTCTCCCATATTTGTCCAACAAATAAGGGATCGACATAGCCTCCCATATAAAGCCTCATAGGGTGCCATCTGTATACTTACCTGATAACTGTTGTTATAGGTGAATTTCCACTAAGGGTAAGTGCTCCTCTCAGCTACCCTTGAGATCGAACACATGCACACTTGTGTCCTCTAAATTTGTATGGTCCTTTCCAGTTGACCATCATCTAAAGGCTGAAATGTTGGCCAGCATAATGTTCTTGTGTCCACTGTATTTTAGAAACTCTTCCAAAAGTGTCTGTAATCTATGATCACTGTCCGTCAGTAGAATGTAACTTGACAATTTCACAAATATACAACTGGCATAATTCCTCTAGTGTGAAGGTCATCCACACCGCTAGAAAGTGTGTTGACTTAGTGAGCCGGTCCACTATTACCCATACGGCATCATGCCTCCACTGTGTCCATGGAAAGTGGGTCACAAAATCCATCGTGACATGCTCCCACTTCTACTCAACTACCTCTAATGGCTGGAGTAGACCTGCTGGCTTCTGATGCTCAGCCTTTACCTGCTGACACGTGAGACACCATCGAACAAATCTCCACGTCACTGATCCCGCTCCAATAATACCTGGGACGAAGATCTCAGTACATCTTCGTGCCACCTAGATGCACAAAAATGAGAGCGTTGAACTCCCGAGGATCTCCTCTCAACTCCACAACACCGGGGGAACCATAACCCATCCCCCATAATCAAGACTACCATCCGTGCTGGGATGGCCCACTCTTCTCACAATTCGTACCGACAGTACTGATCTTTAATGCAGATTTATATCTAAGATCTCATTCCCGACTCAATCACCCTCGCCTCGCAGGACATGAGCTACCAACCCCAGCACTCGAGCCTCGATCACCTGCATTCATCGCCAACCGCCCTACAATCTCGAAAGCATTCCTGAAGCTACACTCAGCCAAGACTTCGTGACTTCAGATCGAGTGCATCGCCCACTACATCTCGCTTTTACCAAGATGGATAATGCAAAGTGAAATCCTAATCCTCCATATATCCATCTATGTTGCCTCATGTTGAGGTCCTGCTTGTGTAGCATATACCTCCTCGACTCTTGTGGTCTGAAAATACCTCAAACTGCTCACCATATAGATAGTGGCACCAAATCTTTAAGTCAAAGACTATGATCGCCAACTCCAGATCACGTGTAGGGTAATTCTACTCATGATTCTTTAACTGTTTGGAACCATAGGGCCATTAAACCCTCCTGACGCATCAAGACATCCCGCCCGTCCCAAGAGGCATCACAAGACACCGTGGCACCTCTATCCCTATTTCAGACTACCGAATAGGAGTCGGAAAATTTCCTTTAATTCTGAATGCCTTCACTCAAAGGTCATTCCACTCGACTTTGACTCCTTCCTAGTAAAACAAACCAAAGCGCTCCAAGGTGAAGTGCCTGGCCACTAAACCCCGGGGTACAAGGTCTAACAATTTTGTAGCTCGGGACTCGAGTTCTGCAACTCCACCGGTGCCATCCTATGTGGAGTCATAGAAATGGGCAACGTACCAGGGTGTAACTCAGTGATAAAGTCCACATCCCTACGTGGAGGTAATCCCGGTAGCTCATCCAGAAAAACATTCTCATACTCATAAACTACCCAAGGTAGATTCAATTCCTCGTCCCACCATCCTCTGTGTAGGTAAGGCTCAGCCAACCCATCAACTGTCCACTCCATCAGGAGTCATGCACGGTATGGGGTAAAGCATCATGCTTCTCCCTCTGAAATGTAACACATTAACATCTTATGTGTAGGCGGTAACCCACCTACGATCATAATCAATGACGACTCTATGGGCCGTCAACCAATCCATCCTAAGAATGACCTCAAACTTCGATATGTCCATGACCTGAAGGTCCACTGTGAGCGTAATCCCTGAGATCTCTAACTCACAATCCCAACATATCTGACCAACTCTCACCCTGGGTCCTATGGGAGAATTTCATACAATGGCTTTCCAAAGGCCTCAACCTTCAAGCCTAATCCATCACATAAGATGCAACAATGATGAGTATGATGCATCATAATTTAAACAACACGTGCACGAGTAGAAACATACCCGATATCGCGATTCAGCCCAACTCAGGGCACAATCCAAGATGTGAACGCCCCTCGGGTCCCCTCGGGTTCCGCCCCGGCCTCAGACCGACCACTCCATATTCTGACTCCATCTCAGACCGCCGAAGGTGCTTGCGTAGCACCTTGTGACTGAAACTGGTTCCTCTAACCCATACCAGAGTGAGAAGGAACAAACGAGTCCGCGACTGTCCCACCGATGACTGGAACTGCGTTGGCCCAAAACCCTAGGATCCATGCCTCCGTGGGCAATCCCGCTTTATATGTCTAGGTTGATGGCAATAGAAGCATGTCATCAACCCCGGGTTGACCTCAGACTGACGCCTCGTGGGATGAAGTCCGTCTCTTCCCAAACCCGAAGAAGGTTGATCCCTCCTTCTTCCTACCAAAGACTCATCTCGACGCCCCACTGGCCCTCCATCTCTCTCTCTATAGCTAGAGTTGTCCCAACCAAAGAGTCCATGTCCTGTAGGTGGAGGCCCACAATCTTGCCTTGAATGGACAACTCCAGTCCATTCTCATTCTTAAATCTCCTGACCTTGGCCATGTTTGTGGCCACATAGTCATCACCAAAATGTGCCAACTCTATGGAATCTACCACGCACTCCATCATCGGCCATTTGCTCGTCAAATTTAGGAACTCTTGGGCCTTTGCATGTCTAATAATGGCCAGAAAATACTTGCTCATAAAGAGCCCATCGAACTCTGCCCAAGTCATTGCCTCTAAATTCCTAGAGGTCTTAACCTAGTTCCACCACACTTGGGACTCACCCTCTAGCTGGAACGCTAGTTTAGCCCGATTCGGGGCCAAATCTGGATGTAATATCCTTAGCCTCCAATACCTTCTCAATCTGCCGGAACCAATAGTCTGCCACCATCGGATCCCCTCCCCCCTGTGAATGTCGGAGGATGATGTGACTTAAACCTCTGGAGGTTACTCAGACCTCCTTGACTACCAGCTGCACTAGCTTATGCAATGGCAATAGTCAGAACTCAATAGCCTTAGAAAGGCTCATTGCAAAAACAGGTGGTGCCCGACCGACACCTCATGGATCGACCTCTACGCCTCACCCTCGACTTGCCATCTACACATGTCAAATGACAAATGTTTTATTTAATTTCATTTCAAAGATAACTAGTAATTCATATGCCACTCATCGATAGATTCACAACCATGAACTAACCACCCGGGCTCATCACCTAAGCTGTGCTACTCACTAACCACTCTTTTATTTATTTCAATAAAATCACCACTTTCAGTTCATTTTATTTCCTAACCCCTAAGGTTATAGTTCCTAACCTTAAGATTCCACTTTTCCTATATACATTATGCCATAATATAGTTTCGCTAATAACCACGTTAAGAATCACATTTCCCATATACATCATACCGTGTATATGTTTTCCACTAGAATGTGTAACACACAATCACAATCACAAACATGGAACACATATCCAACACAACATGAAAACACACCATGCATGCAAGGTCTAAACCCGTCCCATGAACTCCTAGGTATTCGTGTGGTATCTAAAATCCGATACTCCTGCCTACTGCATCAATTTCAACTGCATTAGTCATGGCCTAATCCCATGTCCCACAAGCCCTAGGTAGTCGTATACCTATACTCTGATACTATGCTATGAAGCTAGTATCAGACATCAAGCGCCATGTAATCAAAACCAGGTACTACACTGCAACTCCATATCCTAGGCCCATGCCCAGCATGCTACAGGTAATATTATACCTTAGCTCTGATACCATGCTGTGACACCCTAAATCCAGGGGTCCCGTTGACAACCCGCCAGCCCGTCAACCTGTTTAACAGTAATCCATAAGAGTTTAAATTCCATCACTCTTATACAAATAAATATAACCCATATATATTTACAAAATATATATATCAAAAGCCATAATCCTATTTTCAATTCGACCTCTCTAAGGAGCGTCGTCCACTCGGTAACTGGTCCCGCACCAAATGGTCCCATGATGGGTGAGCACGCCCAAGAGAAAAATTCTCCTTCAAGGGCTATTCTCGCCTAAATGCACATGCAATGGCGCATAAAACATCAAACCATATTCCATAAATAATGCAATCCATATGAAATGTTGGTCACGCATGAGATACGACCACCATGCTCACAACCCGAGTCCCAACCGACTCCCCATTGACCTACAATTACTGGCTGAAACCAACTACGGAGATTTAACCTAACGACTTACACCATCGACAACCCTCCAATTTTAATTTATCAAATCTCATGTGTTTATTTGTCACACTTTCAGGGTCTCATCAAGAGCTTCGTGAATGTCTTCCGACACTTTCGCGAACTCATACTGATCCATATGTCCGACCAAAATAAAATTTGGGTCTTTCACCCTGTGGTGGGGATATCTACCCTATCTTGCTTCACCCAAACACACGTGATTTATTATTATTATTATTTTATACAACTGTGAGTCTCGATTTTGGACGTTGTCCCATTTCCGAGCTCACCACTCATTCACCAAGAATGGTGAATAACAGTACCATGCACCCACACCTGACTTGATGCGATGTGACCGTGCATATGAAATGCATGATGTCAATGCATTTTCCTTCATGTTACATGTATATATGAGTACTACATGAAACATTAATACACCATGGACAATTATAATTTTTACATATAATTTACATCCATTTAACCGCAATACATCAATTAAAGATGATCAACATAATTTCACACACGTGTAACGCCCCGTCCCGAGAAGGTGTACGGTACGTGTAACCGTAGGGCGCCAAGTGTACCCAAGTGTCATTGTAGTATTTTTGGGAGTTGTGGTTTAGACTAAAATTGTGAAATCATAAATTTATTTAACCCTGAATTTGTACTGTAATAAGGGTAAAGTTGTAATTGATCAAAATGGGATTACAGTTGACATAAGATTTAAGAGAAAGTAGCCATTATATAAATAACATGTTTTGAATCGCAAATATTAAGTTGATTTGAGAGTCTAAAATGAGAGTCTAAAAGGGACGAGAAACAAACAATTCAATCGTCTCATTTCAAGAAAACCGTGGAGAAGAGAGAAAAGAAGAGGAAGAAGAGGAAGGAGAGGAAGAAGAAGAGGGAGAAGAGCAAAAAGGTATGTTTTTGAATTGGAAACATGTGTATTTTGGGTTTTTAGTTTGATTTCTAGGGTTTTCCATGGAGATTAGTTCTTCTCCTTTTCTGTGTGGTTTGCCGAGAGATCACCCAACCTTAGATTTGTTGAATTCATGTGGGTAAACCTAATTGGTATGAGATAAACAACAATTCTTCCTATTTCTATGGTTTTGTGATTATAATCTTATGACTCTGGGATTTTTATCTAGGTTTGGTTATAAGAAGTCTCTAAACCACCACAAGTGTGGTGGAGTTTTTCGGGGTAAGTAAATTCCATGTTGGTTTTGAGGAATGGTTGTAAAAAGGAGAATGTTGGGTTTTTAAAGGAAATGCTGTCAAAAATTTGGTAAAACCCCTGTTCTTGTTTTGGCTATAGATTAAGTTATAATCATCCAAATGAATTTATTCAAATTGATAAATAACCATAAGAGATAGGGCTACAAATTTATAGAAGGGACCAAGAGCAAATTGTAGCTCTAAAATAATACGGGTGAAAGGTGAGCTCGTGTAGCTCACTGGTTATGCTCTGTTTTGGGTATTGTTGTAGTGTTTTGGCCATAAGTGGAGTTTCACTCCTCAAAATTGAGTGATTCAAAATTCTGGGTAAAATAGAATTCTAGGGGAACAAGTTAACTGAAGGAAGTTCAAGAAAATTATAACCCCAAAGTGCTCAGAAATTTTTCAAAGGGTACAGGTTATGTACGAGATTATGTTACGCAATTTGAAGTAATCTGATGTAAAATGTCTAATAGCAGGTTTTGGTGATCCAAAATTGGATGATTCCAATTGGAGGAGAAGAAACCAGAACCATAGCTTCAATTATTGAAACAGCAATTTCCAATTTATGGAGTTAAGACCCCATAAATCCAAGGATAACAATAGGTGATTCGGTGGAGCTAACCAATTAGGCATAAAAAAATGTTGTAACTGTGTTATGTGGTTGAGGAGCTTTAGAGAAGGAATTTTAAATTGAAAATTTAAAGAGATGTCATTTGATATATAAAGGACTGATCTGGAGAGTTTCATAATGTTTGAAGACCTTTTGAATAATTTTTGGGTAATAAAGTCCAGAGAGTATTGTAGGCAAAAGGTTTGCCAAAATGAGTGGTTTTTTTTGTTAGGGGTTTTTAGTGCTCAAGAGGGCAAATTGTTCATTTGGCTTTATATGAATGTTGTATGACCTAAAGTGACTTCGTGTGAAATCACCACAAGTTTGCACTATCTGCTTGATCGATTAATGTTTTTAATGAAGTATTCGTTTGAGTGTGAAGTAATAGCCGGGGAAAGTTATTGAAGGTCGTGCTTTCGAGTTTTAGTAAACAAAAGGTGAGTGTTCTAAACCTAGTTTTCAAATACTAGTGTATTATTTATGAAGCGTTTTTACCTTTGGTATTTAATAGTTTTCATTGCAACTGCATATTTTAAAACTTAAGCGATTAATGAGTTTTAAACAACCAATGGTTTTGATTTAAACCATATGTGACAAGCAAACAAGTAATAGTTTTGATGTATTCAACCATACTTTTAAAAGCAAGCAAGCAATGGTTTTGAGTTGTAAGAGCACATATTTCAAAGAAACAAGTAAACAAGCAAACAAAAGTATATTTTATAAAAAAAACCGGGCTAACGAAAATCCTAGTTTTAAAAGCAGAAGCATACGAACCGGTATTAAAATGCGTGCGCGAGTGGTGTTAGGACATCATTATAATATGAATAGTGTCTCGAGAAATTTGTGTTTACGCCTTAAATTTGCATTGAATTTTAACTTGCCGACATGTGTAGATAGCTAGTCGCGGGAGGACGTAGAATTAGATCCACGTGAGTCTTTGATCGGGCACCACTATGCGCCCAATACCTACAGAATTTTATAATAAAGTATTATATAATCAGGGTATAATTGGGCCCAGCTTGGAGTATTTTCACAGGAATTTTTTTAGATGAATATTGATTAAATGATTATTGAATGGGAAATAAACCCAAGTGAAAAGAAGAAGAAAATATGGAAATTTTAAAAATGGGGACCTAAGGGTCAATTGCAAGTAGTTTAGATGTCTAAGTGAAATTAGGAGAAATAAATGGAGCGAGGAAAATAATAGAGACTTAAATGAAGAATAATAGAAATGGAGGACCTAAATACAAAAGAAATAAAGAAAAAAATCAAGGAAAGGGCATGTGGCATGTAGGAAAGAGGGAGGAAGTTTCCTCCTTTTTAAAGTACGATTAAGGGTGATCCATAAGAAAGGAAACGGAGAAAGGGAGAGTTAGAGAATCTGCCTTCTCTCTGGGTCTTCGGACAATGTCGGACCATGGGTCTCAGGGAAGCCAGAGGGGAAAGTCCTTCCTCGTGATAAGAGCTGCATGTAGAAATCGGAATCGGGGAGTTTGACAACCTCCAAGAGGTAGGTCTTCTCCTACTTTGGTTATTTTCTACCACAAGGGTTGTGTGAGTGGTTATCTTGTAGGGAATGTTTTGGTTCTATTTTAAACCATGAGGAAGCTGCCACTTTGTGGTAGTCTTGGCATGCTTAGGACCTTAGATCTGATTTTTGGTTACGAAGTGAATGGAATTTGGTAGTAAGTCCTTCTAGTAAATTGTAGCCACATCAATGAACTTGATGTTAGGCTTTTGAATTTCTCAATTTGGACCTCTGTAAACCAAGTTATGGTCCTTTTATTGAGGTCATTTTGTAGAAGTCAGTTGGCCTTATCACCGCAGGTCGCGAGACCTCATTAGAAGGTCGACGGGGCCTCATGCGAGTGGAGGTCAGCCGGGAGCCTCATGCGTGGTCCAGCGGGAGGCCTCATCTTTGGAGGTCGGTAGACCTCGTACGATAGAGGTCGAGTGGACCTCATGCGATAGAGGTCAGCCGAGACACCATCTGCGAGGTCCCGATGGAGCCTCATCCCTGGGAATTCGGCGGACCTCATTCAGCGAGAGTCAGGCGGATCATTTAGCGAGAGGAATTGATGAGCCTCATTCGACGAGAGGTCGGCGGACCTCATTACGTAAGGTAGCGGACCCGGCCCGGGGAATTCGGCTCGTCTTAGTTGACTACGTGTGATATCGACTTAGGAGGTCATAGCTGTGATCAGAACTGTTTGGATGATCCATGACTATCGGCCCATTGGAGTCAAAGAATACATTCATTTTCCTGATGGGGATAGAGATATGTCAGACTTGAGGTGTCATCTTAAGTGTCTCAGGAGTCGGTCGACTTGATTAGTCGATTCGGGTGGGTGTGATACGTGTGACCTCCCGACTTGGGGTCTTGCTCATCGTCAGAACCTCTGTTTGGGTGTTCTTGGACTCTATGGAAATCCCATTGAGTCAGAATATATTCATATTCACGAGGAGGATGGAATATGTCGGCCCAGTGTCGGACTGAGTTTATCGAGAGTCGAGTCTTCGGTCAGATCATCTCAGTAGGTGACTACGTATGACCTCGATATCGGAAGGTCGCAACTCCTTCGTCAGAACTCAGTTTGGTGTTCTTGGACTCTATGGAAATACCATTAGTCAGAATCCATCTATATATAGTTTGTTGAAATTGTAACTCATATTAAACTTGAAATCAAAATCTTCCAACCAGAATACTACTAGTGCGCAGGAATAATATTGTTCTTTAATGGTTTGGAATAATTGGCGACGAGGAGGAAAAGCCAAACTGAGATTGATTCAAGGATTGGAATCAAGAGTACAAAAATTTTTGGGTTTGTTCTGCCCAACTTCTATTCCTCGTTTCAAGTTTTGCATGTTTGTTCTATATTTCCCTATTCGTTTCAATATTTGAAAAGGCTTGTTCTAAATGCAAGAAAAGCATATTGAATTGTTTTGAATGATTTGGAAGGAATTGATTGTAAAATGTTTGCATATGAAAACTGCATTGACTATTGAAAGTGAACTATTTATACAAGTATTACATATTGTACTTTACTTTGCTATAAATAGATTTGGGCAGCGTAATAGAATGTTAGTTTAGTTCGATAGTGGGATAGATTGGTATACCAATAGGGGTTAAATAGTAGTACTGCGAACTATTGTATTGATGTGCCACTCAGATCAGCCGGCCCGACGGGGCAGTATCGGTAGTGTTCACTAGTGTTGTTTATAACCGATCCGAGCCCGGCGGGGCAGAGTGCGTGTAATAAAGCCGTTTGGCCGGCTGCGACCATTGGGGCCAGGTGCGTGTTTCTAATACGTATGTCGAAGATATAGGTTCGTAGATTAAGGGCATAAGCTGAGATTGATTGGCATAACTGAGATTGGATTGCGGGCGAATTAGTTGTGAGCATATTTAGATTTATTTGAGATTGTGAAATATTGAATATGAAAGTATATTTTTGGGATGATCAATCGAACTATAACTTATTGTATATATATAACAAAGTATATGTATTGTATTTATATTGATCATGCGAAAAGATTTGAAGAAGTTAAATTATTAAATTGCATGATTTATTTAAAAGCTAAAACCAGAATGGATTTATGAACATGGCATGAAAATGCTTGGCGTATTTACAATCTTGTAGTCTGGAGTGATAGATAGTATGATGGCCAGGACTGAGTCGAGACGTCGAGTCATAAGAAGAAATTTGGGTAATGCTCAGACATGTGCATTCATTTCATGTTGTTTTCTTTTGGATATTGATATTTTTAAAAACAATTTGAGACTCTGAACATCTATTTGTAAATCGATGTTTGAAAGGCTTGGATACTGCATGTTCTGTAAATGTATTTTGTTAAATGTAAATGTTCATGGAAGCATAATTTTAATAAACTTAAAAGCGAGATATGATTTTGAGTGGTTGAGTGATTTTAGTGGCATCCTGAACTCGGTTCGAATCCGCCAAAACGGGTCGAGGTGAGAAGGGAATCCGCAAACTTTATTGATGTCAGGCTTTAGGTTTAGGCGACGATTCTACAAAACGATTTTGAAATTGGGCGCAAATGATTTTGAAATTGTGTACTTAAAACATGCATTTCATTTGCATATAAAGGGATGACATATGACTCGTGCGAATCTTGTAGTGTAATGGATAGCATGGACCCGGTTCGGCTTCCCTTAGAGATTCGAGGATAATGAGGGGACTCGCCCAAGCAGTCTTCTTTAGTGTGGAAGGTGGGCAAGCTTCACGTACCTATGATGGATGAGGCAGGAACAAGTGGCGGAGGTACTACCATCTGGGTATCCTCAAGCTGTGGATCGGGCATTGCAAGGGAATTAGACAGCAATTGCAATTGCTCCCAAGCAATCATCCATTGAGAGAATGACGAGAATATAGACTTATAGATTTTATGGGAGAAAGAGGATGAGCCTTTTATATGGTAGAAAATTGGCTCGAGAGCCAAGCAGTCTTGTGCAGGCCGTGCACAGCTGTAAGAAGTTGGAATGTGCGACCTCATTACTGGATGGGGCTTATCGGTGGTAAGGTTTCGTTGACTAGGGCCAGCACCATCGGAAAGTTATGGGAGTTCTTCTTGGATGAGTTCGAAGCACTATGTGGAGTCGCATTTATCTTAACAACATGAGGCAGGGTTTCATAATCTGAAGCAAAAACAAAAGGAGTGTATTGGAATATCAAGAGAATTCACCACCGGTTGAGCAAACTGTGCTCGAGATATTACTTGTGAGTGAGGAAGAAAAAGTGTCGTAGGTTTGAAGAGCGGCCTTAATGACCATGTCAGACATGTCACATGTTTTTATGTAGGATTTCCTCCAAGAGTGTGACATGTGCATTGAATGTGGAAAGAGTAAGAAAGAGGAAAGAGAGAAAGGATAAAGACAAGGAAAGAAAAATCCGGTTAGTCCAGCTGCTTAACAACAACAAAGGGAAGAAATTAAAGGGGACCCGGGGTTCGGTCTTTACGGCTCGGAGCTACGTGGAGTCTTGCTGGCACCATCGATTTGCAGTACACCGGGAGGTCCCTCTAGAGGATAAGTACTCCCGTTGCTCTCCCATTATGGGAGAAATCATAAAGTGTTGGAGACTACGGGTGCTTGTTTGATTCGTGTGGATCGAAGAGCATAAACGAGATTATTCTAGAAGCTCGTTCATTATAACACCCAGGCGAGAGTCTGACTTTAGTGGTATAAAAAAGGCAACAAGATGTTGCATCATCGAGTGTTAGAGACAAGGGACACAAACTTTGGGCAGTGACAAGATGGTGGAGTGCTCCGGCTAGAGCATATCTGATGAAAGCGTGGAAGATCACCCAGCGCTCGGATGTGATGTAGATAATTTCCAATCTTGCGATACTATTTTCTCGTTGATTGACCTGGTCCAACCCACTCATATGTTACAAACTATACCTTGGGTAAATTACAGCCCAGAGTATGACATCTTGGTGACGAACCCATTTCGACCGTAGTGTTATTGTGAGCCGAGTGTATAGAGATTGTCTAGTAATGCGAGTATGGTGTTAGGAGATTTAGTTGAGTTATCATTGATCGATGTGATATTGAGAGGGATGGGTAGGTTGTCAGACATCAAGCAATAATTCGATTGTGGAATGAAAAGAGTAACCTTAAAAACATCGAATGAAGATAAGTGACTTTCATCGGTGAGGTCAAATCTATCTAATGTGATATCATGCCACTTCTTGAAACGATAGTGCGGGAAAGGTCTTGAAACTGCCATATGTGATTGATACGGTAAAGGCAAGGCTAGTGTATCAGATATCCCTGCGTGCGACTTCAGGACGTGTTTAGGAAGAGTTACGAGTTGCCCCACATAGGAGATTGAGTTTGCTATTGACATTGTACGAAGTGCCACACAGGCATCCGTGCAAATGCGAATGGCTCCACTAGAGCTAAGGAATTAATTGCGTGCAAGAACTCTTAGAAAAGGGTTTATTAGACCAGTGTATCACCATGGGAGCTCAGTGCTTTTGTTAAAAAAAGATGGTACACTTGGCTATGTATTGATTTCGAACAAGCTGAACAAGTTAACATTAAAGAATAAGTATCAGATTGCAGGGAATTGATGATTTTTTGACCAATTAGAAGGTGCAGTATCAACTTTCGAAGATTGACTTGCGATTTGGGTACCATCGGTTGAAATTAAAGATGCAGGTGTGCCGCCAAGGCGGCGTTTAGGAGGCGATATGGACACTATGAGTTCCTTAGCAATGCTAGTTTGGTTAATGATGCTCCGGCTACGCACCATGGACCTAATGAATCGTGTTTTTTATTAGTATGTGTGGATCAGTTTGTCGTAGTGTTTATAGATGAGCACTATGCATGTGTTCAAGAGATCGGAAAGTCATGACACACACCTTGAGTAGTGTTAGCGACTTTGAGAAAAAGAAGCTTGATTGTATGCGGCGAATGATGTGAGTTTTGGAAGAATGGAGAGTATCATCTTGGCACATAGTATCGAAAGAAGGAATCAGAGTAGATCGAAAATAGAAGTGGTTGTTGAATGGGAGTACTAAGAAATGTGCGAAGTCTTAGTTTCTGGGGATGAGAATCACTACAAAGGTGAATTAAGGGTTTTTACTATGTTTGGCCCCAGATGAAGAGATTGCTAGGAAAAATGTAAAAGTATGAATGGAGTGAAAAATGTCAAAGAAGTTTTGATAAGTTGAAAGCATTCTTAAGCGGGGCTCAGGTTCTTACTTTCTGATAAACTGCGGTAGAGAATATGTGATTTTTAGTGATGCGTCGCTAAATGGACTTGGATGTGTCTAATGCGAGAGGAGTAAAGTGGTGCTTTGTCTTGAGACGAGTTAGTGCATAGAACTACCCCACGCATGATTTGGGAATTGAAAATGCGATTGTATTTGCTTTGAATTGGAGACATTATTTGTATGGAGAGAAATGTTTTCATCTACCGCGATCATAAGAGTCTTAAGTATTTGCCTCACGCGAGAACTTAACCGAACCAGGAGATGGATGGAAATAATAAAAGATTATGACTGTGTGATTGATTATCACTCAGGAAAGGCCAATGTAGTGGCCGACGCTTTGAGTAGAAAGTCAATACAAATGCTTCGGGCATTGAATGCTCATTTGTCATTATCGGGCGATGTCTTGTAGTGGCGAGTTGAAATACGCGAAGGCAGGGATTTGTTGAATCAGTACTAAAGGCCTCAAAAGAAAGATGAGAAAATTGCTGCCATGATAAATCAGATTGGAAATGGTAAAGAAACTGAGTTCACAGTGAATGAAAATGGAGTTTTGTATTATAAGGATCGGGTTTGTGTACCCGACTGTAATGATTTGAGGAAATCCATACTTGAAGAGGCACATAGTGGATCTTTTTGCTATCCTCCGGTAGCACGAGATGTATCGAGATTTAAAATGTCATTATGGTGGTCAGGAATGAAAAGGCGATGTCCCAGAATTTGTAACCAAGTGTTTGGTGTGTCAAAAGTAAAGGCGAGCATCAAAGTTCCTTCGAGGATTATTGCGGCTGTCGGAATACGGGTGGATGGGGCCAGAATCTGCCAAAAACTAAGTTTTGTGGTTGAGGTTACCATTGACGGGGAGAAGGCATGTTCCAGTTTAAGTCGTAGTAGGCCAGATTGACTAAGTATCGACTCGCTACTACCGGTGAGAAGCGGAAGCTATTCACTTGACAAGCTAAGCATTTATATATCAAGGAAATAGTTCGGTTACGCCATTCTATTATCCATTATTTGGGCCAGAGATCAGAAGTTTCTACTTGAATTTTGGGGAAAATTGCGAGGCCTCAAGACACTCATTGAATTCGATCTGTTCCACCCACAAACGGATATGGACAATGCGAGAGTGATCCGGTCACGGAAGATATGTTAAGGAGTTGTGTGATTGACCTTGAGGGTAGTTGGGATCAACACATTGCTTTAGTATTGGAATGGCGCCTTATGAGGCTTTATATGGGAGAAAATGTAGAACACCGTTGTGTTGGACGGAATTGAGCGAAAGGAAAGTAATTGGCCCGGAGCTTGATCTGAGGCGAAGAAGAAAAGTGAAAATGATTAGAAAGATTGAAGGTGGCCCACTTAGGTAAGGCAGGAAATCATATGCCTGCATGAAAAAGAAAAGATGTTCGATATGAGATCGGCGACAAAAGTGTTTTTGGAAATCACCTTGGAAGAAGGTGATGAGATTTAGGAAAAAGGGCAAGTTGAACCCTAGATTTATTGGACCTTATGAAGTAATCGAAAAAGTGGGTCCAGTGGCATACAGATTAGCATTACCTTCGGACTTAGAAAAGATCCATAATGTTTCATGTCCGTACTCTGGAGAGTATCGTCGAACTTGAGTCACATGTAGTCTCTTCCGAGAGACGGTGGCGAGGCCATATTTGGCGGTAATGTAGAAGAACCCCGGTGAGATTTTGGCTCGTGGAAATTGAAAGGAATTATGGAGCAAGGAAGAATCAGAAGTAGTGAAGTGCTGTGGAGCTCCCTGTGGTAAAGAAGCCACTTGGGAAAGTGGAAGAAATGATGCGGCCGTGATATCATAGCTTGTTTATTAAGGAAATTTAGGGACCGAAATTTTATTAAGTGGGGGAGAGTTGTGCGCCCCACAAAAATACCCTAAATTTTTATAATAAAAATTATATAATCAGGGTATAATTGGGCCAACTTAGGTATTTTTTCTAGGAATTGTTAGATGAATATTGATTAAATGATTATTGAATCAGGAAATAAACCAGTGAAAAAGAAAAAATATATGGAAATTGGCAAAATGGGGACCAAAGGGTCAATTGCAATAAGTTTAGATGTCTAAGTGAAATTAGGAGAAATAAATGGCGAGGAAAATAATAGGAGACTTAAATGAAGAATAATGAAATAAGAGGAACTAAATACAAAAGAAATAAGAAAAATCAAGGAAATGGCATGTGGCATGTAGGAAAGGGAGAAGTTTCCTCCTTTTTAAAGCACGATTAAAGGTGATCACAAAGAAGGAAAACGGAGAAAGGGAGAGTTAGAGAGGGAAATACCTTTGCTCTCTGGGTACTACGGCTTGATCAAACCATAGGTCTCAGGAAAGCAAGGAAAGTCCTTCATCGTGATAAAGAGTTGCAGCATCGTAGAAAGCCAGGAATCGGGAGTTTCGACAACCTCCAAGAGGTAGGTCTTCTCCTACTTTGGTTATTTTCTACCCTAAGGGTTGTGTGGTGGTTATCTTGCCTTAGGGGAATGTTTTGGTTGTATTTTAAACCATGAGAAGCTGCCACATTGTGGTAGTGAGCGCTAACCGGACATTAGAGCTGATTTTTGGGTATGAAGTGAATGGAATTTGGTAGTGAGTCCTTCTAGTAAATTGTAGCCACATCAATAGACGATGTTAGGCACTGAATTTCTGTTGGACCTCTGTGGAGCCCGAAGTTATGGTCCTTTTACTAAGGTCGTGCAGCCAGAGTCAACGAGACCTCATCCTACGAGAGGTCGAGACCTCATCCTACGAGGTCAGCGAGACCTCATCCTCGAGAAGATCGGTAGACCTCATTACAGAGAGGTCAGCGAGACACCGTGCGAGTGAAGTCGAGCGGACCTGCATCTTTGGTGGAGTGGGAGCCTCATGGGGAGGTCGGCGGGACCTCATGCGGTGGGTCGAGGCGGACCTCATCTGCGAGGAGTCAGCGAGACCTCATCTGTGAGTCAGCGAGACCTCATCTGGCAGAATCAGCATACCTCATTCGGCGGAGGTCAGCGGGGGCCTCATTCGAGTCCCGCGGAGACCTCGTGCATGGGGTCGACGAGACCCCGGCCCGGGTGGCCTCTCCGTTTGTGTTGTGATATGACCTCGACTTAGGAAGTCGCAACTGCCGTCGAGAACTCAGTTTGGGTGATCTTGGACTCTATGGAAAGCCCATTGAGTCAAGAATACATTCATATGCCTGAGGGTGATAGAATATGTAAGACCGAGGTGTCAGACCAAGTTTACTGAGGTCAGGTCAGCTCAGTCAATCAGCTCGGCTTGGTGTGACCCTAAGTATGACCTCAAACCGGAGGAAGGTCATAACTCAGCATCGTCAGGTACTCAGTTTAGTGTTCTTGGACTCTATGGAAAGCCCGTTGAGTCAAGAATACATTCATATGTCTGAGGAGGATATAATATGTCAGACCAAGGTGTCAAATCCGAGGTTTCACCAAGTCGTATCCTTTCGGTCGATCGGCTCGGTAGGGTGTGACTACGTATGACCTCGACAGAGTCATAACTCCTTCGTCCCAGGCGCTAGTTTCGGTTGTTCTTAGACTCTGTAAGATCCCGATTGGAGTCGAGAATCCATCTATATAGCTTTTTTGAAGTGGAACTCGTAAACTCAGAAAATCAATCCTAACCAAAACTACTAGTACCTTACGAATAATATTGTTCTTTAATGGTTTGGAAGATAGGGATTGGCGGAGGAAAAATAGCGAGATTGAATTCCAGGATTTGAATCAAAGTACAAAGATTTTTTAGGTTTGATTACACTTTACTTCTATTCACCGTTTTAAGTTTTACGCATGTTTGTTCTATATTTCCTATTCTCATTTCAATATTTGAAGAAGGAGCTTTGTTCTAAATGCATAAAGCATATTGAATTGTTTTGAATGATTTGAAGGAATTGATTTGTAAATTTTTGCATATGAAAGCGCATGACTATTGAAAGTGAACTATTTATCTGATGTACATATTATCTTGTACTGCTATAAAGATTTGAAACGCCCTTAATAGAATGTGCTTAGTTTAGTTCGTATTAATGATAGATTGGTATACCCGATAGGGTGAATAAAGCGTCTTGCGAACTATTATATTGATGTGTAACCGATCCAATGGCCAATGGGTAATTATCGATGAGTGTTCAACTAATTGATTGTTGTAACCGGTCGGCCCGGTGGCCGGGGCAGAGTGCGTGTTATAAAGCCGTTTGATACACCTATAGCGAGTGGGGCGGAGTGCCGGTGACTCTGATATCCTGTATATCGAAGACATAGGTTAAATTCGTTAAGGGCATAACTGAATTGATTGGCATAACTGAATTGAATTGCAGAACTGAATTGAATTTGTGAGCATATTTGAATTGATTTGAGATTGTGAAATATTGAATATGAAAGTGTATTTTTGGGATGATCAATGAACTATAACTGATTGTATATATATAGTAAGTATATGTATTGTGTTATATTGATCATCGAAAAGATTTGAAAGTTCGAATTATTAAATTGCATGTGATTTGATTTAAGCTGGCCGGGAATGGTTGTATAGAACCATGGCATAAAAAAATTTGAACTCTGAACATATATTTTTGTAAATCATTTTGAAAAGGCTTGGATGCCTTCATTGTAAATATATATTTTTTGTTAAATGTAAATGTTCATGGAGCACGATTTTGTAATCGCTTACATGAGTATATGATTTTGAGTGATTGAGTGATTTGGTGGCATCCGGACTCGGTTCGAATTCGCCCAACGGTTGTCTTAGGGAAAGGGTCCCACACCATGGAGCTTTTGACCGACGGGCCTTTGTAGGAGTCGTAGGAGTTGCGATTACAGCTAACATACCGAGCATGTGCGATAGTGAGCGAGGGTAGGTCGACGACCTCCGGCGTTTAGAAGCTCATCTCATCACCAGGTAGGCGACGAGGGAGGAGTGGATGACATACGAGGCATCCAGATATAGATCTTTAGTCTTAAGGAAGGAAGATCCATCTTCTTGTCCAAGGAAAAAGAAGCAAAGACTTTTGTTTCGCGAGGATATCGAGGATAGGGCCAAGGTTATCGGGACGAGACGGGGATGGGACATTTAGTCGAGGCGGGGCGGATGGGGAGTGTAATTTAGCAGAGCTGGCTGAACACTTTCGAGAGGATTGCCCGAGGCGAGAAATCGAGTTATGGGGCCTGTAGTCCCGATCATCAGTGAGCGAGTTAGGGTTGCCAATGTCCCGGGATGAAGCGAAATGGTGTGCTACCATTGCGGCCCGGCACAGACACATGAGAGGATTGCTAGAGGCGGGGATCGGGGTTTTGGGACGGCGCAATCCCGGTCGATAGGACGGAGAGGACACGGTTGTTCCTCCGTCCCCTAGTATGGGTCGGGGAACCCGATGTCGAGTTCCGGGATCTTTGCACGGCTTTAGTATTTCGTAGGCGGGTCCACGTAGGTCGAGGGGCCCAGGAGCGTAGGTCGGGGTTGAGCCACCCGGGTTTGCTGTTTAGGAGTTCGGTCGGGTTGGGCGGATGAAGCTTGTTACCGTGCGGCCCGACTTGGGCATATGAGCGAGATTGTCTGGGAGGCGAGGAAGCCTCGTAGTACAGGCGAACATGCGGTCGGTTGAGCAGTGCGTAATTACGTTTATACGCATTTGTTTTCTAAGCATCTTATGTGATAGATTTGGACTTAGAGGTTGAGGCGCTAGAGAAGCCATGTGTGGATGTTCTTCGCCCAGGATGTGGGGTGAGTTGTGGGATAGGTCGGGATTGTGGTTGAGATCTGGATTACGCTCATGGTGGATAGGAGATCGCATCGAGTCGGGTGCGGGTGCACGGTGACATCTCGTCGAGTCGGGTGTGGGTGTACGGTATGGTCATTCTGCTCTTGGTGAGTGTGGAGTTGAGTTTGTCTTTGGTACTCGATCGATGAAGACTCATAGTTAGTGGGAAATGAAGAGAGTGTGTGTGTTAGGCGAAAGCGAGAGTAGTTAATCCCTAAGGTGAGAAGCACAGGTTAGGGTGAAGGAGACCCATGGTGGTATCCAGAAAGGTCCGGTGTGAATTGAAGGAGACCGACGGTAGTATCAGAAAGGTCTGTGTGGGTGTAAGAAACCGGGAGATATCCCGAATTTACGTGCGGGTGTAGGGACTGGGGATGCATCCGAGATTTCTATGTGGGTGTAAGAGACCCGAGAGATCTAAATTTACGTGTGGGTGTAGAGACCGGGAGAGCGCTGCAATTTACGTATTGGGTGTAGAGACTGGGGAGAGATCTCGAATTTACGTATTGGTGTAAGGGCAGGGAGCTATCGAGATTTACGTGTGGGTGTAAGGGCCGGGGAGAGATCTAGTGACTACCGTGTGGGTGTAAGGGCAGGGAGCTATCCGAGATTTGTGTGGGTGTGAGACCGGGGAGATATCGAAGATTTACGTGTGGGTATAAGGGCCGGGAGCTATCTGAATTTACGTGTGGGTGTAGGGCCAGGAGAATCCCGAGATTTTGTGTGGAGTGTCGACAGTATCTGAATTTACGTGTGTGTGTAAGAAACTGGGAAGAGATCCGGAATTTATGTGTGGGTGTAAGGGCCAGGAGAGATCCGAATTTTACATGTGTGGGTGTATGTGGGGGCAGGAGCTATCCGAGAGATTTCTATATGTGGGTGTAAGGGCCGGAGTGGAGTATCAGGAATTTCGGTATGGATGTAAGAGGCTCACGGTGTAGTAGAAAGAGTTATGTTGCCAGAGAGAGGAAAACACCACGGTCAAGTTATCCATGATGAACTTAGGTTGAGTGATAGAATTAGGAGATTGACTCGAGATGAAAACACACGGTCATGGTTATCCGTGAACTTAGAGTTGAGTGATAGAAGTCGAAAGTGACTCTGGGTGGATACCCTTTGGAAATTGAATTGGTGTTGGTGGCCGTGAGGACTCGATATATGGATGTCATTCATGACATGGACTAGGTTATTGATCCCGTTGGATTGTCGATGGGATTGTGACCTTGGAAGGTCGGCGTTTACCGGCGGGGGGTTGTGTAGGGTTACATGTTGTGTGGATTATACGGTGTTAAGAGGACATCTTTGCGAGCATGCGTCTGAGTCATAAGGAGTAGTTGGGAGGAAGGCGCTTGCCCTTGAGTGGGATCGCCCACGAGCCATGAGTTATCAGCGAGTATGCGTGGCACCATGAGGCGTGTATGAGAGGCCCGTGCGGATCAGATATGTTGGGCCAGGAGGTGGGGAAGGCTCAGATCGCGGTCACGATCTGATTAGAGACGCAATAGCGAGGAAGGTGGGCTTGTCTGACGGCGTCTTCTCCACGGCTCGGAGCTAGGCGCAAGAGTTATCGCGGGGATGTGGCGTCGACCCTTGGGGTTCGAGGTTGGGGATCCGTCTTCTTGAAGGTGATGCTGAGAGAGTGGTCGGGTTTGTGACGAGGGGAAGTTATCACTTAGGGGTTTATTGGGCCCTTCGGGATGCACTCGAGAGGGTAGGCACTATAAGCGTCTTAGGTTGGCGTGCGCCCGATATGTCGGTGTCGTGAGGTGTTTCACATCTCCATGCTCAGGTACACTCGAATCCGGCTGCCGTGTAGTGGGAAAGATTTGGTTGACACGGATGAGACAGCCGAGGAGGGACCGGTGTGCATTGTGGACAATCGGGATCAGGTTTTACGACGCAAGACTGTGAGGCTAGTGAGGGTGCTATGGCAGCATCGTGGAGTGGAGGAGTCAACGTGGGAGCGCGAGGACACGATGCGGGCCACCTATCCCTTCTTGTTTAGGGATGAAGGTACATGGTTTAGTCGTTTAATATTTAAATGACTAGTTTACATGCATTAGATTGAACGTTGCATATGCATGTGTTTCATTGTGATTGTCCAGAATTTCGGGACGAAATTCCTTTTAAGGAGGGGAGAATGTAAGACCCGAGAAAATTCCAATTTTCGGAAAAATGGCAAAATCGTCATTTCGGTCAAAATCCAATTTTCTAGATCTCGGATGATGAAACGGACTTCACTGTTGGGATCGTCTCGCGAAATCTAGCTACCATGTCGGAATTTACGTTGGTCAGGACGTTCGAAATTTCACGTTTTTCAAGGCAGAAGTATCGGTGTTGTAAAAGCGACATGTGATGTGTGAAAGTCGCATAACATGTACTCATGTACTTTCGTGCGAATAGTAACATGAATATTTTGTGTGGAATTTTTATGATGTTGAGTGATTGAAAATGAATTGCTTGTGTTTATGAGTAGCCGTGAGCTAATTTTGGTGTTATTGATGTGAGATTTAATAACGTGATTTGTTTAGTTAATTATGTTAATATATATGCATGTGAATATATTAGCATGAATGTATTGGAATTGGCATCATGCATTCGTATCTTGTTTGAAGCGGCCTTAAAAGGATTAGGAGTGAGTGCGTGACATGAAGAAAATAAAAATAGAAAATGTTTGTGAAAGGAATTTCGACGGAAGATTTTCAGAGTGGGTTGGGAGGCGGTCAGTGAGATCCGCGGATAGGGACCGTGGCTTGTTTGAAGTTCTCGACCCAGTTACACGGAGAATAGTCGATATTTTCTTAGAAACTCGATAGTGTGTTTCGAACAAAAAGCTTTTGTTTTGAAAGCGATTATTACTTGCATCTCTTGGCTTGAGCATATCAGCAGGAGTCGAGGAAGGACTCGGGACACGGGATCGGTCATATAGACGTTAATTAAGGTTCATGTAATTACTTGGATGTGTTTGTTTTGCCCGTGCGTGTACTTAGGTGGGGAGTAACCCGTGTAGGAAATTATCTTTCTTGGGGCTTTTTGCTCACCTGTCGAGGATCACCATTTCAGGTACAGGGAGCGATCGGGAAGGCGGCACTCATTAGAGGCCGTTTTGAGAAGAAAGTCGGGTTGTGGCTTTGGTAGTGATTTTGTATAACATGTATTAGAATTGTAAATTTTAATATATGTTGTATTAAGAGTAATGAAATAACTCTTGAACCATGTAATATATTTGGTTTGGGATATGTTTGTTATGAGTATTAATCACGAGGGCCCAGTGGTCATTTTACTCGTATTTTAATTGTATATGAGCCGTGTGGTCATAAGTTGATTGTTAGGGCGAGGGTTTGTACCTTGGGTGAAGCTCTCGTACAAAGGAGACTACGCTGATTTTCCCGTGAAGTGGTGTCGGGTTGCAGAGCATTCCGCAGTATTCAATAATTTATTGATTGTCCACTTGAGACACCCGGTTTTGGGGCGTCACATTTGGAGCCAGGACCAGCTGTGTATTTCAGTCCCAAAATTTTGGGACTTAATGCTGGATTTTCAATACTGTTTTGGACAGTTTGGAACTGGATTTTCGAGACTGTTTTGGATAGTCCGGGACAAAATTTATGGACCGTTTCGGACCTTCAGGGCCAATTTTTGGGATTGATTATGGGCAGATCCAGGGAGGCGATTCGGTTTGTTATTGGCCCATGTGTGTTGTTTTTGTGTGTTATTGCTAAAAAATTGAATAACATGTTGGTTGTGGTAAATTCATGCTAATATATGCTTGGTTGATGTATTGAGATGAGATATATGGTGAATGAAAATTATTTTCCATGATTTGGAAATGATACATGTGACATAATATGGCATATTTGCATTACATATGCACAGTAACATCACGTCGAGTCCGGTGTGTGTGCATGGTAATGGTTATTTCACTATTCGCTGAAGTCTAAACGGGACAACGCTCCAAAATCAGACTCACTGGGTAATTTAAAAAAAGAAATATAATAACAAATCTGTGTGTGGCCGGCGAACTGGCACGGTAGATCCCCCCCCCTCCCCCCCCCAGGTGAGTGACCCAAATTACCAAGAAGCATGATCACCGCGGTGAAAAACCGAAAAATGTCGAAAGGCGTAAGGCGATCCTGGTACTATGTAAACCTGAAAATACGTGGGCCCATAAATGCTTAACACACGATTTGGTAAATTCAAATTAATTACCGGAGGTTGTCCAACTAAGTTAAGCCAAGGCTGCGGAAACATCAATGACTCCGGTTTTCACAAGCCAAGGCCGCAGCGAGTGAGTCGATTAGACTCGGCTATCGTACGATGAGTCTCATCTCATTCATGACATGAAATATTCCGGCGTAGGATTACATTTTCTCAGATGGAATGTGGTATGATGTGTTGTGTCATTGCATGTGCACTCAGTAGTGGAGTAACCCTTGGTAGAGAATTCATCTAATACAGTATCATTTAATTCACATGGGAAAAGCCATTTTCGGTGCATCGAAAGGCACATAGGGAGCTGAGACAGGTCCAAGAGTTTAGTTATGAAAAAAGGTCGGATTATGGCCTATTTAAGTATTTTGTAATATTCTATTAGACACCTAGCTTGGTGTACATGTAAATAAGAAGTTTTGTAATAAAAACTTATTTTTGGATTGGTTTAGTGTAGTGTTAATAGTTTCCTAGATTTTATACTGCCTGTGCAATTTGTATAGAGGTAGTGGTATTAGATGAAATACATTGAATGAAAGTTGGAAGTGCAGAAAGGTGCAGCAGCGGCCACTGCCACCTTGTGCTTTAGGTCACATAGAGAATTCTTGTCGCGACAGGTTTTCGCCCTATGTCGTGACACATGGCTTTTCGTGGTCGTGACACGACCCTGCGCCAACCGCATGACCTGCCGCGCCGCGCAAACATATGCGCGCGTGCTGGGCTGAGACGATGTTTCATACCGCGCGCTCCATAGGAGCTTTTTAGCTCTTTGCTGCGAACAGGTCTTCGCGTCGGCGACATGGTCTGTGTTTGGCGCATCGGGCTTCAACAGCTTTTTCTCCCGTGTCGCTACAAAATTTTCAGGTCGATTGAATCAGTCGCCAGTGGTGTTTTGGGTTGCGACAGAGAGATTCTTTCCCGCCACGGCAGTTTTCCTAAGGGTAGGACGCCTCGCCGCGACAGAAGATTTTGTGTTGCACAAGGGCTCTTTTGGGTGGTGTTTGACATGTTTTGCGTCGCGACCCACGTGCTGCTACAAGACGTTGACAACACGCATCCGGGCTGGCAACTAGCACGTCTCGGGGAACATACTCACGACAGCATGCGACGCAGCCGCACCCATGTGCCTTGCTCACCCACGACAGCCGTGGCTTCCATAATCCAGAGCGCACATGACTAGCGAACAAATGAAGCCCTGCCACACAAACTTGTTCAATAAATAAAAAAAAAAACCCTGATTTGGTGGCGTGATAGCTTGGTATCAAAGCATAGGTATAGAAGCAATTTAGCCTCATAATAAGCATCACAAACTGGGTGTTAGAGCCAGTTATATAAATACTCAGGACTCGATGGGCGGGTCTAGATCATGCATCATTGCGGTGTCATGGTTTCGAGCTCAACACGCCGTGGTATGCTGCGGGTGAATTTTGTGGAATTATAGTGGCATGGCATCATATGTGAACACTAGTGTTGAAAACTTAATGGGTTCAGAAAACAAACTGATTAGATAGCTTTAGAAATTGAATTGAATTGTATTAATGCTGCATTTCGCACCACTAAGGAAAGTATGCAAATGCTGTAGTTCATGATGATAAAGTATATTAGTGGTGGCATATGCACTACTAATTGAAAAAAAAAAAATTCTAAATTTTCCATTTGACATGTGTACATGGCAAGTCGAGGACGAGAACGTAGAGGCCGTCCACAGGGTGATAGCTAACCATCGCCTGTTTTTTATCATCATGCCTCAGGAGGCCAGGTGCTGCAATCATACCATTGCAATGTGTTGCTGCAAATTTGGGGTCAAGGAGGGCCAAGTAACCTCCAAAGGTTTATAGCACATCATCCTTCGACATTCACCCGGGGAGGGATATAGTAGAGTCATCACAGCTCCGATGTGTCAGAGGATCTTGGGAGGTTACTTGAGATTCACCTCTCGATGCTACAGGATCAAGCTAGCCACATTTCGATTGCAGGGTGAATCCCAAATACATGGATTGGTCAAGTCTCACTTGATCCCGAGATGATGACATGGGGAGAGTTTCGAGAGCTCTTCATGGATAAGATTTTCTAGGCACCAAGCAAAAAGTAATGCTGCTCTGAGTTCTTTGAGTTGGAAGCAAAGAAGCATGAATGTGCTCAAATACGATCCAAGTTCACCGAAGTGGAATGTTTCAAATGATGACCATGTGGCCAAAGATACGTCAAGGCGAGGGAAGTTCGGTATTTGGTCAAGTTGTCCATCCAGTAAGATTGTGTGATTTCTTACAAGACATGGACTCTATGGTCGTGACGACTATGGCAATGTAAAGAGAGGTGTAAGATGTACGGAGCATCCAAGATGCTAATGTCAAAGGGCAAGAGGAAAGAGGATCACTTTTCTAGTTCCTAAAAGAAGAAGACTGCTCCACAAAGATTTCAAAGGATGGGGTCATGTATTAGGCTAAGGCCGACCAGACCCTAGCCAATCACCAGACATATGACATAAGTTATTTCTACCTTCAAATACTGACATATGAGGCAAGATTTCGTTTCTGCAAGGGATCACAAGGGTTTAGACAATGTGCCTCGGGCCATTAAGTGGGACACTAGACAGACACGTATGTTCCTTCTTACCCAAGTACAAGGAACCAAGATAGTCCTGTGGTGTTCCACAAGTATCTTCTCGCTACTTAGACAAGACTAAAGAGGCCTCGCAGGCCGGGGTCAAAGTCAAGGACGCAGGACTCGGGAGGCCAGACTTCGTGGACCTACAAGAATTGTATTTCCACTGACCGGAGCTGGGACCCGCCCGCTTTATACAAGGTATATTTTGCTATCTCGCCTGGGTAAGGATATTGTTTGATTCTCTGTGCATCGATTCATTATTAATGCATCATATGTGAGAGGATCAGCTTGGAGGTTGAGATCTCGAAAAGTCGTTGATTGTAGCTCTCCCCAGGACTGGGGTGAGTGTGGATATGATATTTCTGGGTTATGAAGTTAAAGATCTAAGGACTTACTCACCGTGGGACCTAAGTGGTCATGGATTTGATGTCACTCGATGGATCGGGCTGACCGCACATCGAAAGGTCATTGATCGCGGAACGTGAAGAGAGTTACTACCTACACACAAGACGGTATTCATGTTACGTTTCAAGGGATAAGCATGATGCTTTACCCCAGACCGTGTATGATTTTAGATGGCACGGTATTTGATGGGTTGGCTACAGCTCATCCCTAGAGGACGAGGTGAGATGTGACTGGATCTCGCCGTAGTCTATGAGTATGGGATGTTTTTCCTGATGAGCTATTGTGGATTACCTCCATGAGGGATGTGGGATTTTCAGATTCGCTACACCTCGGCACGCCGCCCATTTCTATGACTCCTGATAAGATGGCACCAAGCCGAGTCAGCAGGAACTCAAGGTCCAGACATGTGAATTGTTGGACAAGTGGTTTCATTGGGGATCAGTACTTCACCACTGGGCGCTTTCTTGCTTCGCTTACAAGAGGAAGGACAAGACCCTTCGACCGTGGGCATCGACCACCGATAGTCAACGTGGTTACGATAAAGAATTGGTATCCATTACCGATGATTGATGATTTGTTTGATCACCGAGAGTTTCGAGTCTACTCCAAGATGACTCTCAGACCGTTATCATTAGTTGAGAGTTGTGAGACCGATATCCCTACACAACATAGACGCGCAGACGGGCATTTCGAGTTCGCAGTGATGCCTTTGATCGACAAATGCACCAAGAAGATTCATGGATTCTCATGCACAGGTATTCCAACTCTATTTGGATCAGTTTGTTGTGGTCTTCGTTGACGACATTTTGATATACTCCCGCATGAGGAGGGACATGAGGGTCATTTCCGAGGGTCGTCGGCAGATTTCGAGAGACCATCAATTATATGCCAAGTTTAACAAATGAATTTCGCTTACTCGAGGTGAAATTTTAGGACACGCCGTGGCCGACCATGTGTGTCAAGAGACTCGAGAAGATTGAGGTTGTTATGAGTTTGGAGAGACCGAAGTTAGTCTTCAAGATATGTAGTTTCTTAGGATTGGCGGGGGTACTATAGACTGTTCATTGAGGATTTCTCTTGGCTAGCAAGACCTATGACAAGATTGACTCGGAAGGAGGTCAAGGTCGAGTGGAATGACCTGGGTGAGAAGGCATTCCATGAATTAAAAGGAGGCTTACTTTTAGTCTTATTCCGATAGTCTCGGGAAGGGGACAGAGGTATATAAGGTAATATAATGTCTCGGCTGTGACCCGACTAGATGCGCTTTTGATGCAGTCCGAGAGGAGAGTGGCTTTCACGGTTCTCACAATTAAAGAATCACAAGAGGAATTACCCAACGCATGACATGGAGTTGGCGGCCATAATCTCTGCCTTGAAGATTTGGCTCCACTACCTATACGATGAGCAGTTTGAGGTGTTTTCAGACCATAAAAGTTTGAAGTATATCTATATGCAGCGGGACCTCAACATGAGGCAACGCAAGTAGATGGAGTTCCTGGAGGATTATGACTTCACTTTTCATTACCATCCTAGTAAGGCAAATGTGGTGGTTGATGCACTCGCCGGTCCGTGGAGTACCGGCTGGAAGTGTAGCCTCCGGGAGCGGGCAAATGCTCGAGATCAGGACGCTCGACTACGCGACAAAGGATCGCCAGTGGTACGTAGGAGCTTAATGGCTACGCCTTCCCTACTGAAAGCAAGAGTGATGAGTCCTAGGGGCAAGACGCAGCAGTGTCCACCGTGGCTGCACAATCGTACGGTGACTAAGGCCGGGCCATTCACACGTATGGTGGCTCGAAGGTAGGAAGACGGGGCTCGCGGGCCCCGCCTGGATAGATCTCGAGAGGAGGTCCCTCGTGGAGTTCCATCGCTTCGATTTGTTAGCCATCCGTGTGGCACGAAGATGTATGGTGACCTTTGTCGCCAGATATCGAGCTGATGAAGCGACACGTTAGGAGATTTGTTGATTCGCGTCTCACGTGTCAACGTAAAGGCCGAGCATCGGTTACTGTGGCTACTCCAATCATTAGAGATAGCCGAGCGGAAGGGAGCATGTCATGATGGACTTTGCACCCACTTTCCACTCTGACACCACTAGGGAGGCAAGATGCGCATGGATGATAATGGTCTGCTTTCACTGCTCACATTTCCAAGAAGCAACACTTCACACTGTGAGGAATTCGCCGACAAAGATATTTGATCGAAGGAATCATGCATACATTTCAAGATACTTTTATGTGTTTTTATAGCTCAATTCGCATGATTCACATTCATTCACTTGATATCATGCTTAATTTCCCATAATATAATGTTTTATAGGACATGTCGATATTGGAACCAAAAAGGAAGCTCAATAATAGAAGAAAGAACTAAAGTAGAGAAGCACAAAGAAGTGAGAAGGAGCCCCTGCATGCAACAATCCAGGCACTCCCATTAATCGGTGTATTGTTTCAAGTAGAAGGATGCTCACGCTTGCAATGAACTAAATGGCATATTTCCTGGTCTCAGATGCCACTTAGCTCTTTTAGCCCAACCTCAGATATTGCCGAAGTACTCTGGAAAAATTGTGGGGCATTCGAGGCGCATGAACACAAGGAGAGACTGGAGAAGAGAGATTGGTGAAGACGGATTATGAGATCAGAAACCCGCTTCTTCAGATTTTTCCTGGTTTGTTTGATGCTAAAAATCTTCAGCCGGTAATGAAAATCACTATGAACTAACTTTTCTCTCTAGGGTTTTGTCAACCCTAACCGCACCATTATGGATTAATACTTTAATTGTGGTTTATTTAATATCGATATGAATTTCTATGGTTTCTTTACTTTTGAATTTAATCACATGTTATTATTTGGCCAATTGTGGCATGCTAATGCTAAGAGTTTGATATCGAGAGAAGATGACTCGTTAGGGACATGGGTAAAGTAACACTTGGTCAATCATGGAATAGAGATATCTCACATTCCAAGTGTAGTACTAAAGTTTGCACATTCATGCCTCTAGCCTAAGGGGTCATAGATGCAATACAATCTCACAAACCCATTAATTTTTGAAATGGTAAAATCGTAATTTCATTAAAACCCGCACTTTTCTAGATCTGATGACAAACAATCCTCACCGCTGGAATCGTCTAGCTACCACACCCCCAAGACACTAAAATCACTTTTCGAGGCACCGGAAAGGGCTCGTGTGTCAAATTATAGCTTCAGAGATATATGATGGTGTTACCTATTACATGTACCCATGTGACATATGTTTTCATGATTAGTGAGATGACGAGGTGAATGGCTTAGATTGTTTAAAGTGTCAAAAAGGCCCTAAGTCAAATAGTTAACAAAGGGACAAGGAGGGAATTAAGTTAAAAAGTTAAAAGTAAATAAGACAAAAAGGCACCTTCTTCTCCATCACTGAACAAAAGAAAACAAAAAGAGGTGTGGATTTCATATTTTAGAGAGAGAAAAGAGTACTATCTTTAGATTTCTGCTGCTTTGGGTCAAGAAGCAAAGCTGACGACGCAAGGGTTACGCGTGGGTACTTATTTTATGGAGTTCTGACAACTCCAAGAGGTAGGGATCTTTTCCTACTTGGTTTATTCTTTGGATAAGAGCCATTTTAATGGATGGGGATTTGTTTAGGCCTGAATGGCCGTGTTATCGGTCTCAAAATCTTTGAACCGAGTGGAGGAAATCCCTATTGTGTGGCCGTGAAGAGTGCCGAGCCTAGTGGTCACCGCTCACGTGATATGTCAGGTGATTTGTGTTGTTAGTGATTCAAAATGAATTGCTTGACTACATAGCCCATGAGCTAATTTTGGTGTTATTGATTGTGAATTGAATAACATGAATTATTTGAATTAATTTTTGTTAATATATACATGTAACATATATTAGCATCAATTGTTTGGAAATGGCATAATGCATTCCATATGCACCGAGGCACCCTAGAACGATAGGTGTGCGTGCATGACACGAAAATGAAAAGAAAAGTGAAAATGATTGTGAAAAGAATTTCAAGGAAGATTTTTCGAATAATTGCCTTAGAGAGTGGTCCAACCGTTCATCTCGGAGGTGAACCCATGACTGTTCGGAAATATGATCCAACACCCGCCCCGAAGGGTAAATTCCAACATATTTACCACCCTAGAGTAAGTTTTCGAGACAAAAAGCTTTTGTTTTGAAAACTATATTTTTGCTTGTATCATTATAGGTACGTTGAGGTGCCGTTGAGGACTCAGACATGGGATTGGGCATGTAGACATTCAAGTCAGATCATGTATTTTCTTGAGTGTGATTGGTTGCTATGACATGTGCACTTAGGGTGGGAGAACCCACTTAGAAATTATCACTACTGTGTATCGCTTCACCTCGCTGCGGGATCATTATTCTGTGACAGAGAGTACAGGAGGACGACTCTCACTAGAGGCTGCGTATTTGTTGACCGGACCAAAGACACATACAAATTTACGACGTTATTACCAAGGACTATTATTCAACTGCAGAACGGCGCCATAAAACTTGTCAGGTGACCAAAATACATATAAAAATTCCCATGGCCACCATTACCTAAGGATCATTAACTAATCCTGTGCAATAGTGCCACTCAACTTGTTGACATCATACTATCATAACCAAAATCTCTCTTAGAGTAGAACGTATTTAATTTATTGGTTTTGGTCCGGAATTCGCAAGTTGGCACAGTCGACAAGAATAAACTGATTTAAGTCCAGATATCGATCCTACGTAGATCCCGGGCACTTTTCATCAACTACCCTCGACTAACACTCGAAAATTAATACTATTCGACCATAAATGATATGGGTGTCCAGCATGAAGGCTGGGAAATTAACTAATTCAAAGAGAAATGAACATTCAAATAGACTGAAATAAAACAAATGGAGGAAAATAAATTCTTACAAAAAGAAATGAATACTGAACAGTTATCATAGGAAGACACATCCAGAGAAATGTACCATAGTGGAACGATCACCCCTCGTGAAGTTCATACCCGAATTAATTTCTTGATTATCTCAAGTTTCAAAATCTGTCCAAGGTAATTGTAGTGCAGCTGGATCTCTCCACGCTCCACATTTCCTCTATCTCCTTCTTCCGATTCTCTCGAATTACAGGAACTAGGATAACTATTACTTTTAATCAAGAACTTCCTTAAGTCGTATTTTCTTTGCAATACTTCATACCCATTTTATGGACTATACACTAGCTCCTGCTATCGGTCAAGCAAGGATGTACAACTTCCAAATTACTTTCCTCGAAATTAAAATAGATCAACCTTTCCTTTGATTAGATCTCTCACAATGAACACTGGATTGGCCTCACTATCCGACCGAGGTGAAATCTCCTCCGCTGTTTAAATAGATAAGTCGGCTCAACTCGCTCTTAACTTCAAGTGAGAAGAGGATTACTCGCTGAACTTACAAAGCTCAAAGATCCCTAATAGCAAAGTTAGTATACCCTACAAAAAGAAGAAATTATTACTACTCCTGATTGTCTTCCCGTGTCACCGTAGGACCTCCTGAAATCAGAGTAATGGACGCAATTTAACGTATAGTGAACTGATATTCATCCAAAATCAATAAACCCATAATCAAGTAAATCTGGTAAAACCGACCGAACAAGATGTCGCTAATTACTACTGTGAAAGATCAATTTTCACGCCATAACGCGCATTAAATGGAAGTCGGGTTCCCACCATCGAATCACACGCATAACATCCTTCATCAAAAGAATAACTCGCAATTCGAATGCAAACACCTAACCTGTAAATTTGTCTCGAATCCTCGATGCATTCCGTAGTAATTTGAAAAGAAATGACTCATTCAGCCTTCCAAGAAATGATAACATTCGATCCAAAGAAAAACAATAAAAACGAAAAATACTAGACAACATTCGCTTCTAAAATAAAGAAAAGAAAAGAAAAGAAAAGAAAGTTAAAAGAAAATAAAGCGGAGTCTAGGGCTGTGTCTTTATCTTCCCTTTGATGCCTCCCACTCTGCTTTTCATTCGGTGGGAAATGCGCATTTATAGGTTTTCCAAATTGGGCCCTAATCCCAATATAACTCGTACTGCGGATTTCGGGAGTAGCTGCGCCCAAAGCCATCGCCCGGGCCAGACTAGCCGTCGCACATCAACTCATGCCACGACATTGACTTAAAGTTCTCGTGATCCTATGAATCGGGTCGCTCGCGTTGTCACGACACCACGCGGCGCTTTGCAGTTCTCGGCTGATCGCTATGTCGCTGACATCATGACCTTGTCGCGACATCCATTCTAGTCCTTTGCATTCTTCAATGGTCGCCCTTCGATGTCGCTGACATCGGATGCTGTCGGTTGGCTCAAGTCCCCGCACCCTTCCAATCGGGAAAGGTCGCGATGTCGCGACCCCGCTTTCTTTGTCGCGACATCACTTAATGCCGCCAGGATCGCAGATCATTAGCTGATGTCGCTGACTCGCCTTTCTCGTCACATCATTCCTTAATTTCATCTCCTTCAATACCATCAGGTTCTTCGCCAGCGCAAGATTAAATTTACTTTCGATGTCAATGATTTCAGACCGGATCAGGCACCTACAATCGCATCCATGACTCACCATTTTTTCATTTACTCCGCGCAATTGATCGTACTTTTATTCCACTTATTTCTCGCATTTTCTAACGCTTTTCTTCTTCTTCCATTCTAATTCGCTAATGAATAAATGCAAGTGAGTTTCTTCATATTTCTCGCAAAGTAATTGTCTTTGGGGATATGAAAATGAAGTAAATGGACTAAAATATGACTTTAAGCTCATCAAACTCCTAAATCTTAAAATTTTGCTTCGTCCCAAGAGTTAAAAAGAAAGCACTGTCATTCCTCAAACAAAAGAGGCAAGATATTTGCTTTGTTCAAGGGTATTCCAATTTAATTGAAATACAATGTATGCACTACTGTATATCTAGCTCAAGTCCATTCGCCGCTCTATTTTTCATAGTATACAAAACTAAACTCATGAAATTGTTTTACAAAACAAATATAATCATTAGATCCCCCGTTGAATAATAGATTATTTTCCTTTCTCATTTTCATACTGAGTCAATTAACTCCCCTAAAGTCCTTCACCGCTTTGATTGTTTCATATTTCCAAATTCCATAAGTTTGTTTCATTGATCTCCACTAATGTAGGTGATTTCAAACTTTCAAGATCAATCGTCTTGGGCTTATATCATAGTTTGGGTAATGGGCAAGGGAGTGGACGGAATTTTTGAAGTTAAGATTACTCCACCCTTTCTCTCTCCTCTTCCCGCCTCTTTCTTTCTTATAGTTTCTCTAATAAACTCCCCTAAGCTTCATGTTTCTGGGAGCATCTCTTTGATCTCTTCAATTCAACTCGTATGCCCCTATTTTTCACTTGTAATTTTTACCGGGAATTTTTCCTTTGTTTGTCAACATTTAAGGATAGTGCAATGTTTTAACTTTTTAGGCTTTCTAACACTCTTAGTAACTTTGGGTTAGTAGCCCCATACCGCATGGCATTAGGGGTACTAAAGTTGAAACAATTCCAAGAACCCACCTGTTCAAGAGAGTTAGCCACAAGATAAACTTATCCCTATAAGCTCTTTTCATTGCATTTTCGCTCTTTTCGGTTTTTCTTTTCTTATTCCCTTTTGAGTTCTCGAAAAATATATATATCCCAAACTTATTTCTTACTTCCCTCCTCGATTCCTGGGTAATCATAGGTTCTTTACTGGAAGATTGATTTCTTAGAATGGTCAGTTTCCATTGGTTATTTTTGAAAAATAAGCTTGTTGGTTCAATTTGGTTCAAGGTATATGCACAAGATATAAGTAGGGACGGCTAAACAAGACTCAAACTATCCAAGAATGGCCTCAGATTATCTCTTGGCCACCAGATTACCTAGGATTTCCTCACCTCAACCAATAATCTAATAAATTCTAGGAATTTGTCGAATAGCTGTGACTAACCATAGGGAGTAATTTTGACTCCTTTTATTTTTTTTATTTTTTGTGAGTATTTAAATTAATTGATATTCAAATAAAAGTTCCTTTTTTGACTGATTGCTCATACCACAACCTAAAATATGTTTTATTCCTCTTTTGTATTACTTTCACCTGACTTATCGGCTTAGATATAAGTAATTTTTAGACCTGTGCTCTAATTAAACTATATTCATTTTGTCCTTATTCTGCATTTCAGCTCATTCTAATCTAATCGCTTCCATTCAATTCAAATATTCCATCTCATAGCTTTTTTTTCCGAACTACCTTTCTACTTTAATGTCCTAATTCATGCATCTTCCAAGAATATAATATTGAACTAACAAATCTAAAATATACTTGACACAAAAATTCAATTCAAGTTTCTCATTTTATTTCCGATTCAATCGTGAATCGCTTTAGAACTACGTGATAGAAATGAGTACTTAAAACTTGAATGGATAGGTCTATTTTTTTCTTTTTTGTTTGCGAGTATAGATGTCTGGGGGATCCAGGTCAAGAGTGTCCAATTGTGGGCTGAATTCTGGAATCTTTACTTCTATTCTCCTCCTGGGTCCTCGGGGCTTTCTCCTCGTTTCTACCGCTTCCGGTGCTAATTCAATTTCCAGAGATCCACCTGTTTTCAGCTCCATCCCGTCTCCCAAGTGTGTTCCATAAAAGCTTTTCTCCATTTCACAAGTGACCAAGAATTTTGACAAAGTTGTTGTTGATCAAGTCCTCGCATTCTCTAGCCACATCTTCCTCCTCAATGCATCGCTTCCATCTAACACCTTGTCTCTCCCTTCCATCTTTGTCTCAAAAATCTTCACCAGGGACATGTAAAGAAATTTAAATCCATTGATGTTCTCCTTGTCCCGCTTCTTCCCCGTTTGGGCATCCCTTTCCTTCCAAGATTCCCAAGAGCCGATTGTCTCGTTAACTTGATTGTTGTAATGCCCCAGGATCGAACTTCGCCTTCTTGAATGCATCTTTATCCCTTGTTTCCATTTCCTTTTCTCGTTTTCCTTGCCGAGTACCTCCCTTCATCCTGCTCTTCCTTCCTTTCGCCTTGCTTCCCATTCCCGTTCCTTTTTGCAACTCACTTCAAACCTTTCTTCCTCTTCTCCGTAGTTCTTTTCTTCCCATTCTTCTGATCTCTTCTTTTTTAAATTTTTCATAGATCTCCTCCCCCGAACTCTTGTTGCAAACTCTCCACTCCTTTTCCCTTGCTCCATCTTGTTTTGTGTATGGAGAGAAGTATTTCCCATGATTGGGTTCGGTTCTTATGTTCCCCTAGAACTTTCTCCCTTTGTAAATGCCTCACCTTGCATGGGAGGAGAACTAGCCAAAGCGGGAAGAGAAATCTACTGGCTTCTTCATCCCGCGCCTCAAGCAGTTGTCTACAAATGGGAAAATTATTACACATCCTGAGGAGCTTCGTGTTCACTCTTCTTCTCTTGCAAATTTAAACTTCTCTCCTCTCGCTTTAATCGCACCCTTTCCGGGGCTCTCGGTCCTTTACTCACTCCCTGCCACAAGAGTGGTGATGCCGCCTGAATCCTTTCTTCTCGCTTCCCAATCCCCTCTCTCACCTAAATTCTTCAAACACAAGATTGTAATCATGGCCGGGTGAGGGATCATTCCTCTTTGTTTCCTTCGTGGTACCCTTCATTATCGAATTTTCTATTATTGTCCCTATATTGATCTTATATCCCTTCCTCGTATTGTAGCGTATAAAGACGATCGCTTCCCGCCTCACTCGTGCTCGTGTGTCCGGTTAAACCAAAATTGCAGGCTGTGAGATAGAACCATACCTTTAGCCTCCTCTCGTTGAGGCTCGCTCGTGGTTTTTGTCCTCTCCTTCCCGCCCCGCCTGAGCTTCCCGCCGGTGAGTTTTTCGCAATCTTCTTCAAACTGGGCTTGTGAGCTTTTCAATTTTTACCCATGCTTGTGTCCCCGCCATTTCATAAACTTGCTAATGGCCCGTGCTCCATATGGCAATCTACACTGACGTATACGTGATTGTCCTTTCTCCCCTACCAAATTTGAGTAGAACTCCCTTACTATCGCCGTGCATACCCCGCCTTGATGTGCCCAGAGGGCTTCCCTAACCTCTTTCTTTATCATTTCCGAAGGGGCTATAGGTTTGAATCGCTCTTCTACAAACCCCTTCCTGCAGATAGTGTTTCTCCGCTTTGAGTAGGCTTCTCCGGCTACAAATCTTCGATTTTCTTCTCCACATTTTCTTTCGGGGCTCTCTTTTTTTAGTGCTTCTTCGTGGAATCAAGCCGGGTTCTTTTCCTGATGCTTCTAAGCAGTGTTCTTTTTCATTCGTTTCTTCCGCTGATTCTCTTCTTCTGATTGCACGTTTTTCTCCATGAGTTCTTCTTGGTTAGGGTTGAGGTTTGATGGTTTGGCCATTTGAGAAAAAGGAAAATTTTCTGAAGATTTTGGGACTCAGGTTTTCGTGGGTTTAAAATCGTAGGGAGAGAGAATGAACCTGCTCTCGGAAACTGAGAGTGAAAATCGGGAAAAGATTCCAACCGCTGTAATTCAAATCAAGTTTATGAGCCCAATGATTATTTCCATTTATTTCCACATGTCATGACTTTAATGCCACCTTAAACAAGATAATGTCCTTAACCTCTTGAAAATCTCCAAACTGCAAGTAACATTTCCTGCACTCACGCGACATCAAGTTAATTTTCACCTTCTCAACCCTTGTTGGGACAAGCCATCCCTTGGTTGTGAAAGCATATATGTCCTCTATGTGTTATGATGTCGCGACAACTTCTTTTTAAAGGAAGTTCTCTTGTCGCGACTTCAGCCTTAAAGCTCAATGTTCATAGAGTCTTTCATTCCTTAGATACCTAAACCTTCAACATCAAATGAATCAATTTCACACAAAGAATTCACATGTACTAAATTCACTTACATAATTTATATAGGGAAAAATGCTTCCCTTTTCCTCAGATTCCTCCATGAGTTGTTGAAGTTATCCAAAGAATCGCTTCTTCCCTCCTTCCTCGTGATTCGTTTCACTGAACTCGCACATCGATTGGTAATTGGATTACATCAAACTAAAACAAAGTCCCTGTGATTAATTACTAATAAATCAACACGAATTCTAACTAAAATTCATATAGAAAATTAGGAAATTCAGTATTCTCATGGCTGCCTCCCATCACCGCCACTTGGAGTCCTACCGGACTATTATTGTTCTTCTTCTTTTTGTAGATCCCGCCGTTCATTCCTTCCTCTCGCTTAAATAGTGCTTAAGTCTGGTCTCATTTACTGAATTCTTCTCCAAGATTCGCCCTTAATGTCACCGCTCCAAATGTATTGCTTGACACCACCGTGCATGGTCCAATTCCATTCGATTTTAACTTCCCGAAACAAATTTTCACTCTTAATTCAAATAAAGAGAACTTTTCCCTCGCTCCTAACTCCTTCCTCAGATCCTTTGATCATGCCATACTTTCTATCTTATCCTTGTAGATGGTAACATTATCATAGGCTTCATTTCTCGCTCTTCCAATCTGCATAGCTTGTAGCAATCTCTCTTCTCATAGCTTTGAAATCGGTTCAACTTCTTGATGGGCCCACATTGCCTCATTCTAATTCCGCAGGTAGGTGATATGGTTTTCCGAATACAATTTCGTATGGGGACATTTCCAATGGGGGAGTCTTGTGATGCAATCTCAGGCCCACAAGGCATCATCAAGTTTAGAAGACCAATCCTTCCCTGCTTCGACTCACCGCTTTCAAGTATTCTTTAATCTCCCCGCAAATTTCTCGCTTGTCCATTGGTCTGGGATGATACGCTAGACTCATTACATGTTTGATCCCATACCGCCATGAGTTTTGCAAATATCTTGTTTGCAAAATGGCTTCCCCATCACCGATGATAGTCCCGGTGTTCCAAATCAAGCCAAATATTCTTTGTAAGAAGCTCATAACCGTATTAGCATCATTTCTAGAACAAGCCAACGCCTCCACCCATTTGGAAACGTAATCAACCGCTAGCGTGCATGTGGTTAGATTCCCAAATGATGTGGAATGGTCCCATAAAATCCATCCCCCATACATCAAATAATTGCACCACCATAATGCTTTTAGGGGCATTTCTATTTCGTCGCTGATATTTCCAATCTTCTCGCATTCACACATAACTTGACCTATCTCAAGATAATCAAAGTTGCAATAATAAAATCCAGATTTTAGTATTTTATGAGTCGTTCTTTCCCGAAAAGTGCCCCCATAAGGTGATGTGCATGGCATTCATCCAATTTTTCCTTGTTCATTTTCTTCCTGCACACATTTTCTTATTATCATATCAGCACTCCTTTAAATAAAAGTGGATCATCCCAAATATAATACCGCGCTCGAGTTTCCTCTTCAAGAAGTGAATTCGGCTGAACCACTCCACAAGCTAAATAGTTCACAATGCCCAAGATACCATGGAAGTCGATGTGAAACCTTAAACAAATTTGCCTATCCCGGGAAATTCTCTCATATTACCTTCTCCTCCTCTTCGGTGCTTCTTTCTACTCTTGACAAGTGATCACCATCATATCATTACATCCCTTTTTAGACCTTGATTTCAAATCAAACTCCCCGCAAATGTGCCAGCACTCCACCTTATCAATCTTGGCTTAGCGCTTCCCTTTGACATCAATGATCGCTGCATGATCGCGTGAATCACCACATGGATCCTAAACATTACCTAAATTTTTCTATACAAATACTATAGCTAGCATCTCCTTTTCAGTTGTTGAGTAGTTCTCTCAGGCTTTTATCAAGGTTTTACTAGGCATAGTATATGGCCTCGAATATTCTTTCTTTCTTCATTTCCAACACAGCTCCCATGGCAAAATCACTAGCATCACACATTATTTCAAATCCCTGATCCCATTCCCTGTGCAAATCCATTATAGGTGCTTGTACTAACTGGATTTTGATTTCTTCAAAGCATCCTTGCAGGAGTCATCAAAATTGAACTCGATCTTTTTCCAAAGAATCCGCATAAAGGGTCTAGCCATTTTTGAAAAGTCTTTTGATGAATTCCTGTAAATCCAACATGCCCTAAGAAGCTTCTTACCTTTTTATCGCGGTAGGTTGAAAAGAGTTTTGATAATGGATACCTGGATTGGTCTACTTCTAGTCCTTGCGTGGCGTAAATTTTATGCCCAAGAACAATACTCCTGGCTACCATAAAATGGCATTTTTCCCAATTCAATGCTAACTGCTTGTCTCTGGGTATCTTTTGAAGCATCAAGGTTCCAGATTGTTTAAACATTGATCAAAGCCGGATCCATACATGTTGAAGTCATCCATGAAAATTTTATCACTTCTTCAACCAAATCTCAGAATATAGACATCATACACCTCTAATGTAGTCAGAGCATTACATAGCACAAATGGCATCCTTCTAAAGGCAAAGGTACCATAGGGGCATGTGAATGTGGTCTTCTCTTGATCCTCAGGTGCAATTGCGATCTGATTGTATCCTGAGTACCCATCCAGAAAACAAAAGTGAGGGTGTCCTAACTCATTCCAACATCCGATCAATGTAAGGTGAGGAAATGATCTTTTTCTCGTTGTCGCATTTAACTTCCTCGTAATCAATACATACCCTCCATCCCCGCCACCGTTTTGTTGGAATCAATTCTCCATTTTTCTCTCATTAAGTGATCACAGAATCCACCCTTCTTTGGAAAACCATGGACTGGACTCACCTAATAGCCTACCTTCGAGATTGGGTATAGATGAAACCAAAGATTTACAATTTGAGTACCTCTTCTTGACTACTTCCTTCATTATTGATTCACTCCTTCGATGTTCTACAATGGGCCCTTGAAGCCCAAAGAGAATTTTTGTGCATGCAAATAGATGGACTGATACTCCCTTCACCCCTTCAATGGACCAAGCTAGACTTTATGTTTCTTCAAGATCCGTGCACCACTGCTCCTCCTCATCACTCACCAGCAGATAATCACCGGTTTTCTCCGTGGTTCTAAGTAAAACATACTTCAAAATGACTTGGCGCTCTTTCAACACCAGCCTCTTCACCGGTTTCGTTGAATTTCTCTTTTCATTACTCCGCCTTGTTCATCTCTCTTCTCTCGCCATGCTCATCACAGCTTCTATAGAATGAAAACCAAGGTATGAATAATCGCAGTAATCATCTTCGAGATACCGGAATTCATCTCTTTTCATCGATAAAAATTTTATCATTATAACTACTTTGAACATCGTGGTTGAGGTTATAGACTTCATCAACTATACTGAAATTTTCTCTCGTTTTATGTCTATATTTTCGTATGCCCCGATCGCTGAAAGCAGCCTTCTTTCTCCAACCCCTCAAGGTGAGAACCTTTCAGATATCGATCGTAGAGCGTACCCAAAGAGGCCAAGAATGGTCTTCCCAATGTATGGGTCACTGTGAGTCTTCCCATGTCTATAATGATGAAATCCACTGAAAACAAATCTCCCAACAAAGGACTACAAAGACATCTTCCAAGACTCCTTCCTGGCTTTACCATCGATCCGTCTCGCCATCTGCTAAGAGTAAATGGCAGGCGAGTGAGGCAATCCCCCAAACTTAATCATGGCAACGTAAAAGAGGCATCAAGCTGATACTAGCCCGAGTCACGTAGAGCTCGGATTTCAACTCCTTCTATTATGCAAGGAATTGCAAACTCCCCGATCTTTCATCTTTCTCTCGGCAATTCTTTTTCATCAAGGCATCGCAAGTAGCAAGTGAGATTCACAATCCTCTTCTACGATCTTTCTTCGTCGAATGTCTTTAAGGAATTTTATGAGTGGCATCTCAGTCACTACTCAAAGAAAGGGCATACTGATCTCTAGCTTCTGGAAGGTTTTCTAAAACTTAGCAAATTGCTCCTCTATTTTTGATTTCCTCAAGTAGCCGCTGGAAAGGCACTCGCAGTTCAGAGCCTCGATGTCCTTCCTCCGGTCCACCCTTTCCCTTTCTTTTCTCCGTTTCTTCTTCCTTTTCTCACAAGGTCTTTCCTTGTTGTCAAGTATTTTTTCTTTCATCATCTCTAACTCTTCTCTAATTCTCACCGCAGACAAACATGCAAGCCTTGGATTTTTCGTGTCATTGGGAAGGCATCTTTCTTCCTCGTTCAGAGGTTGTACAACCATTCTACTCGAGTCCCCCTGTGCTCTTTGGCTGTAAAGCATTGGTAGTGTCTCTCGGAAAACTTGAAAATTGCAGCGCTTCGCTCCCACCTCGCGAACTCGTCTTCATGGAGGTTCAACAATTTCTTTATTATCCCCATGAACTCAAGCAGCAGATCTGCTCTTCCAAAAGATGTGGCCCTCCTCCGACCTCGTATCTGCCTCGTGTTCATTTCCCTTGCCGCGTCGCGAAATCTCGTAGTCACGATAACCCCGTGGGGGTTCCAGATTTGCCTGGCCTTGTGAAGCCCCTCCACCATATGAGAAGTTCCTATGGTTCTCAATCCAGGAGCTGATAATGTGTTTGTTAGCATCGGTTTGAAAATGGTAGCTCTCGCTCACCCAAATACTTAACCTCCAAAGATCATAAAAATTGTTCCATCCGTCTCTCAAAGACTTCCCTTCAATAAATCCTCTCACGCTTCCTATCTCGAGGGCAAAGCAGGCGTCTTCTTTCTTGCTTGTCCATTCGATGCATAATGGCGTCCAACTCGCCTCCATGGCTGTCATCTCGCTTACCTTAATCCTCTTTCCTTTGTTACTCTCTGGTAAATTCGTAAGGAGTTTTCATATTGCATTCCGCCAGTCTCGATCGTGATCCTCATTCTTAGCATTTTTACGCTTGAATGTTCGCAGCGATGAAGCATCAATGATTCCTTTGATGCCATATCATTTACAAGTATGATATACAACGCCCATTCAGCCTCAAGTCTATCCCATGCATTAGGACATCTCTTTCAAAGAACCGCTTGAATCTTCCCACGCCAATGCAGAGGCTTTCACCCTCTCCCGTTAGGAACACTATGATCTCTCTCCTTCTCTCGGAGGTGAGTGACGGTGGAAAGAATCTACATAAGTAGGCCTCTACCAGCTCCTCCCAACTGTCAACAGACCCATATGGTAAAGACTCGTACCATGTAGCTGCTGTATCCCTTAGAGAGAATGGAAACAGGTGCAGTTTAATGACTTCTGGTCTGACCCCATTTAATCTCATCAGATTAGCCATCCCGAAATCTTCCCAGATGTCTGCTTCGTTCTGGATGCCCAAGAACCGATGCCACAACTACTGTGATTAGTGGCCGGGCTTCGGGCCTCAAAATTACTGGCCTCAATCAAGAGTTGTCTCCATCGCAGTATATTCATCCTCATCACTGGTCTCCCGTGGTCTTCCATTGTATCTGTGATCGAGGTCTTCGACCGCTTCTCTATGCCTGCCATTCCTCGCTCTGCCTTTCATTTGCCATGGTGGAGTTTTTCTCGCTCTTCTTTATCTTCCTAAGCTTCGGGCGTTCTTCTAATTCAGATTCACTGGAATTGGGGATCCAGATTCGCTTCATATGCATTAAACTTTCGTTCCTGAAAACAAAACATACTAACATTAGCAGGATTAGTCTGGTCAACAAATATTTTCAATATGGTTTGTTAAAGGTCAGTGGCTAAAAGAGTCACTGCTTGAAATGCTATTTTTGTTCTTTTTATTTTAAAAAAATGTCCAAATTAGTATTTACTTCTTTTGTCTGAATATTGATTACTAAAACCTTTCGATCCCTTGCAACGGCGCCATAAAACTTGTTGACCGGACCAAAGACACATACAAATTTACGACGTTACGCTTCAAGGGACTATTATCTAACTCTATGACCCGCGCCATAAAAACTTGTTGATCTGGACTCAAAGACACATACAAATCTCATTTACGTTATTACTTCAAGGACTATCTAATCCCGCAACGGCGCCATAAAACTTGTTGTGTGACCAAAATACAACATAAATTTATGACACTATTACCTAAGGACTATTAATCTATCCAAAAAGCAAGGTTATCAACTATTGGATTTGAAATATCATAACTCAAAAACTTCTTGCAGTAGAACGATTTAATTTATCGTTTTGGTCAGAATTCCGCAAGTGCATAGGTCGACAAGCACAAAATGGATTTAGTCCGTATATCGATCCTACAGATCTCAAGAATTTTTCATCAATTACCCCCGATCACTTAAAATTAATACTTATTCTTTGACCATAAATGATATGGGTGTCCAAAGATGAAGGCCGGAAATTAACTAATTCAAAGAGAAATGAACATTCAAATAGACTCGAAATAAAACAAATGGAGGAAAATAAATTCCTACAAAAAAGAAATAACATCGAATGGGGCTTATCATAGGAAGACACATCCAAGAGAAATGTAAATTATAGTGGAACGATCAATTCCTCAGAGTTCATATCGAATTAATTTCTCGATTGAGTCCCAAGTTTCAAAATCTCGTCTAAGGCAATTGTAGTGCAAATTGGATCTCTCCACGCTCCATATTTCGCTGTCTCCTTCTTCCCGAGATCTTCGACCATGCTAAGTGGAACGATAACTACTTTTAATCAAGAACTTCCTTAAGCTGGGTATTTTTCTTTTGCAATACTTCATACCCATTTTATGGACTGTACACCTTAGCTCCCAAGTTATCGGTCAAGCAAGGATGTACAACTTCCAAATTACTCTTCCTCGAAATTAAAATAGATCAACCTTTCCTTGATTAGATCTCATTTAACACGGATTACCTCACTATCCTAATTGAGGTGAAATCTCCGCTTGTTTAAATAGATAAGTCGCTCAACTCGTTTCGACTTCAAGTGAGAAGAGGATTTATCTGCTGAACTTACAAAGCTCAAAGGATCCCTAATAGTTAGTATACCTTCAAAGAAATGTACATTACTCCTGTGATTGTCTCTCCCGTGGCTACTCGGGAGGACCTCCTTTGAAATCAGTAATGACGCAATTCTTAACGTATAGTAAACTGACATTCAGATCCAAAATCAATAAACCCATAATCCGGCAAATTGTGAACCGAATTGAACAAGATGTCGCGACCATTGCCAGAAAGATCAATTCGACTCACAACGCTTACTAAATGGGAAGCCGGGTTCCTCAATTAATGACCACACGACAAGATCCTCGATCAAAAGAATAATCAGACTAAATCAAATAATAATCGAATCCCAGAAATTTGCTGAACTTCGATGCATTCCAGGTAGTAATTTGAAAAGAAATTTAATTCTGCATTCAGCTTCAGTAAAATGATAACATTCAGATCCAAAGAAAAATAATAAAACGAAAAAAAATACTAGACAAATATCTGCTCTAAAATAAAGAAAAGAAAAGAAAAGAAAATAAAAGCAGCTTCAGCTACCTGTATCTCTCCTTTGATGCGCCTCCACTTGCTTTTCTATTCCTGTAGCCGCGCATTTATAGGGTTTTCCGCTTAGGCCCTAATCCCAATATAACATGCCGTGGATTTCTGTGAGTAGCCAGCCCAAGTTATCGCTCCAACAGGACCTCAATTCCTCTTGTCGCGACATCGAACTCATGTCATGACATCGAAAAGTTCTCAGATCCTATGAACCCGGGTCGCTCATGTTGTCACGACACCACGCTATGCTTCTTGTTTCGCTGATCGGCTCATGGCGTCGCTGACATCATGATCTTGTCGCGACATCCATTCGTAGTCCTTTTGCGCCTTCAATGGTTGTCTCGAGCGTCGCGACATCGGATGTTGTCGCATGGGCTCAAGTCTCCGCACTTTCCATCGAGTCAGCCATGATGTCGCCGACCTCGGGCTTTCTTGTCGCGACATCACTTAATGCTTCATCAGATCAAGACTGGTTGCTTGATGTCGCTAATTCGCCTTTCCGTCGCTGAGCATCATTCCTTTAATTTCGCTCCTCCTTCAACCGCCTCTAGACTGTGGTTCCCCTCGCCATACAAAGATCAATTTCCTTCACTTTCCCTTGATATTCACGATCAGAACCGGACTGCAGCACCCACAACCGCATCCATGACTCACGCTTCTTTCATTTCCCCTCGTCCGCCAATTGACTACACTTTATTCCACTTTATTTCCTCGTGATTTTCTACCGCTTTTTCTTCTTTCTTCCATTCCCACCGCTTAATAACAAATGGGTGAGTTTCTTCGATTTCTCGCAAAGTAATTGTCCTTTTGATATGAAAATGAAGCAGTAAAAATGGACTAAAAATAGATGACTTTTAAGCCTACGTATTAAAGTCGGATTGTGGCTTTGGTATTCATTTTGTAAAAACATGTATTAGAACTCTAAATTTTGATATATGTTTTGCTAAGGGTAATGTAATAACTCAACTATTTTGATATACTGGGTTTAAGTGTTCGTGCGTAGTATCGATGTACGGCCCAAGTGACCATTTTTTACTTTATGTATAGGTCCTATAATATGAGATATAGGTATTTTGCAAAGTTGACGGGTTGTCAACTAGACACCCCGATCGCAAGGCCATAGCTTGGTATCGTAGCTTGAAGGTTTATAAATACTCTAGAGCTTAATGTCTGATACTAAATTATACCTAGTATCATTGTTAGGTATACTATTACTCAGACTTAGTAGGCACTGTTAGATCGCGATCCGCTTATATTTGATGAATTGTTGTGTGTTGTATGTTGTGTGGAAATTGTATGCTTGGTGAATAGCATATATGGAAAAAACAAAAACAAAAAGTGTCGAGGAAAACTAGGAACCAAATAAATGTGTGTCGAGGAGAAATTTTTTTTTTCCCGAGGTTTTACTAAAGGTGAAACAGAAAAATAAAATAAAATAAATTTTAATGAATTTATTTGTTCTATTGGAGACATGAGAAAAATTAATTTTTTTGTGGTCTTACAAAGAAATGGTCAAAGAAAAAGAAAAATGATGAGGAAAAAAAAAAAAAAGGTGTAGTGGGTATCGGAATGGGCTATCCGCCCACTTCCAGTATAAGTCATATACAATGGATTGTATCATGACAATAAGGCGCAGGGCGCAAAGAAGGGGGCTACGACACAGCCTCTACCGATACCACGGGCCATACGCTAGTAAAGCGACACAGGCGCGGTGGCCTTCAAGCATGGTGAGTCGCGATACAAAATTTGTATCGTGGCTGGGGGTGACCTTTGTGTCGCAATATGGTGCAGTAAGGCTACGATACAGTGATGCGACACTACAAGAAGACACTACAACACGCATAATCGCGGATACACGGGCAGCTCGCGCTAATACGCGGCGCTGCAGGTCAGGGCCGCGATACGCTTTTTGTATCATGACCGGCGGGCGACGACACGGCAAAGCGCACGCTGACACAAGCCAATGCGCTGGCCAAGGATGACGGCGGCACGGCCACTATACGGGCCAGCAAGGCACGCCACGACACGACGCCGTGCGACGGCCCGGGCCACTGGTGTTCAGAAGTAAAGTACTTCAGGCATGGTAATCAGACTGCACTCAACCCAGCCTGACTCAAGCAGACTGCTGAGTCACCGTTTGATCACTGTCATGAGCCGCCGTTTCACGGGTTTTCAAAAAATAAAATAAAATATAATATAATAAAATTTTATAAATGAATGAAATAAAAATAAAAATAATTTTTTTATTGTATATGATTTAACATATGAACTTATTGTCTCAGACATCTTCAATACATTGACATTGTATGAAATATTTTTCTGTGTGAATAGTGTCTTTGGTCAGGTTTACACCTTTAGAGATACTGCATTAAAAACTTAACTTGCACGACATGTAGACGGATAGCCGAGGGCAAGGACGAGAGGTCGTCCATGAGGTGACAGCCAAGCACCACCTTCGCAGATTTGACCAGCCTTGTCGAGGCTGTGTGATCATGGCCGCCATTGCAATGGGCCAGTAAGGAGGTGGCCAGGGAGGTCCGAGGAACCTCCATAGGTTCAACGCATATCATCCTCTCATATTCACATGGGGAGGAGATTTGACAGGTAAGGCACTACTGGTTTATGCAAAGGAGAAGGTGTTGGAGGCTATAGAGATTGCCTCTGATACGACCAGGATCGCACTAGCCGATTCCGCGAGGCGAGGCCCAAGCGGGGGTGGACACTGGGCGTAAGACCTCTAGGAGATCTAGAGGCAATGACTCGGGGGCAGAGTTCCATGATCTTTTCATAGGCAAGTATTTTCCGGACACTGCTCGTCATGCTAAGGCTTAAGAGTTCCTAGAAATGGCAGGGACTAAGTGACCGGATTGAGACGTGGCCAGTTCTAATGAGCCAGCCTGCTTGCCGATGACTACGGCACGGATACGGGCCATAAAGCCGAGATTCGAGAACGGGCAGTTATCTATTCCCGGCAGATTGTAGGACTCGCCATGGGGATTACAGACCCATGGCCTGGACGGCCTCACCATAGAGAGAGAGATCGAGGATGCTCAAGCACTCGATACTGCAGTTAGTAGCAAGAGGAAGGAGAGTCAGTCTTCTTCCAATCCGGGAAAGAAGCAGAGGGCTTTAGTTCACATGGGTTCCAAGGTCGTGGCCATCCAAGCAGGTGATAGATCGTAGTTGCCACAGTCAGATGGTGTGTGCTACTACCGCAACAACCAGACATATGAGGAGGGATTTCCTCTAGAGACAAGGATCCTGCTGTTTTGGGATGTCATGAATCCCAACAAATGTGGGATACGAGAGGATACAAAGATATCCCTCCGCACCCCAAAGATGGGTCGTGGAGCCGCCATCCCGTAAGGCGTCGCACGCACCTTCCATTACACAGGCAGGCCAAAGAGGCCAAACTATGGGCCAAGGTAGAGGGCGAGCCCACAAAAGTGTGACATCATGATTACAGCACAGTGCACGCCAGTTATGCATGTGATTCACAGGATTCGTACGTAATTTCGTAGACTAAATTTTTTTTAAATAGTGGGAGAAATGTAAACCCAGAAATTCGAATTTTCTGAAAAAGGGTAAAATGGTAATTTATCTAGATCTTTGATGATGAAACGGACTTCACCGTTGGAATCGTCTCACTAAATCTAGCTACCACGTCGAATTTTGTTTAATTCGAGACAAATTTCTAATTTCATAGTTTTTCGAGGCACTGCATCGGTGCCGTGACATAAAATTGTGAGAGACATGCGTGATGACAAAGTCACCTACTACATGTACCCATGTGACACATGTTGCATGATTAGTCGATGATAGAGATGAATGGTTTAGATTAAGCCAGTGTCAAAAATGCCCTTAAGCCAAATAGTTAAACGGGCGGACAAGGAGGGGAATTGCTAAAAGTTTAATGTAAATAAGACAAAAAGGCACCTTCTTCTCCATTGGAACAAAAGAAAACGTGCAGTAGGTGTGGATTTCAGATTTTAGAGAGAGAAATAGTGACTTCTCTCTAGATTTTCCGACGCTCGATCGCTTCTGCCATCTTCAGCTAAGAAGCAAAGTTGTTTTATGCGACAAGGGCTACGCGTGGGCACCGATTTTGTGGAGTTCTGACAACTCCAAGAGGTAGGGATCTTTTCCTACTTGGTTTATTCTTTGGCTAAGAGCCATTTTAATGGATGGGGATTTGTTGAGGCCTGAATGACCGTGTTATCGGTCTCAAAATCTTTGAACCGAATGGAGAAAATTTGTGTGGCCATGAATAGTGTCGAGCTCTGGTGGTTTCACTGCCTACGTGATATGTCAGAATTTTGTGCTGTTAGTGATTCAAAATGAATTGCTTCGATTGTTATTAGCCCATGTGAGCTAATTTTGGTGTTATTGATTGTGAATTGAATAACATGAATTATGTCAATTAATTTTGTTAATATATACATGTAAATATATATTAGCATCAATCGTTCGAAATGACATAATGCATTCCATATGCAATCGGGGGCACCCAGAACGTACAGTGGAGCATGACACGAAAAATGAAAAGAAAAGTGAAAATGATTGGGGAAAGGAATTCAAGGAAGATTTTTCAAGAATTGCCTTGGAGAGTGGTCCAACAACTATCTCGAGGGCTAAACTCCAAGGACTGCTCTAAAATGATCCAATAATTCGCCAGAGGGTAGTCCAACATATTTACCGAAATTCGTGAGGTTTTCGAGGACAAAAGCTTTTTGTTTATAAACGTATTTCTTGCTCAGATTTGGCTTAGGTGAGCTGTGAGGGAGTCCGTGAGGACTCGAGACATGGGATTGGGCATGTAGACATTCAAGTAGGATCGTATTTGGCTGAGTGTGATTGGTCGCCATGACATGTGCAGAATTTAGCGGAGTAAACTAAATGTAGGAAATTATCACTACCGGGCATTGTCATTCTATCGAGGGATCATTATTTTAGGTGGGTGGAAGTGTAAGGAGGACGAGGCTCACTAGAGACCGCATTAGAAGAAAGTCGATTGTGGCTTGGTATTCATTTTCAGATAACATGTATTGTAACTCTAAATTTGGATATATGTTTTGGTTAAGAGTAATGTAATAACTCTTGAACAATTGTGATGTAGTTGGTTTAAATGTTTGGTGAGTATTGATGTACGGGCCCAAGTGGCCATTTTTACTCATGTATAGGTCTCATAATATGAGACAGAGGTATTCCGTAGGTTGACAGGTTGTCAACGAGACAACCCGGGATCGGGGTGTCACACCCTACTAGTGAGATAGGCAGTTATATCTCGAGAGAGAATAGTGTGTAGGCACTATCAACCCACTAACATAAATCATATGGAATATTAAATAAATGCGCTATCTAGGTTAAAATCCATCAGGTGTGGTAGGCGAAGGCAAAACCCTAGTTTTCTCATCATTACCTTAAATTGAATTTTTATAATAGCTTTCTTCAATTCAGTTAATTTAGTCATAATTCGCTATAGGACTAGATCCAAATATTATCTAGATCATTAAGCTAGTATTCAACATGCTTCTCTTCGTGGGAACGATACTTGACTAGCCACTACACTACATGAACTCAACGCGTATACTTGCGCGCACGAGTCTGCATTTTTACCAATTTTTACATGCTCACTTTTAGCTTGTCAGTTTTCATAGCCACACGGGGAGAAGTTTAGTATTGATATTGACAACCGTACCATATATTGTACTTTGGATCTATTTTATTTTATTTAGTTCCTTTTACTTATTAATTATTTTTATTATTCTTCGTTTTAGGTATTGTGCCTTATTTCATCTATGCTATGACTTGGTCTTGACTTCATACTTGTGATTTCAGGAAAGCAATTAGTGTGCATGTAAAGACAAGATCGCATGGAATTACTTCAAATGATCCAAACCAGAATCTAACATTACATCGACACAAAGAAGCGCATGCAACCTAATTTAAAATCATGCGTAATCAAGAGGATGGCTGACAGTCAAGAAAGGGAATGAAACCATGTGGATCGTAATGGGACAGACTATAGAGATCAGGTCACCGATCGTCAGGATTAATTCGATAATCCGTGATATCCACTAGCGAGGAGTTCGCTACTACCTGTCAGCTTGTTCAAATACCATACGACGACCACCCATTCAAGCCGAATAACTTCTCGAACTCGAAAAGGAGTAACCCACAAAATGCTCACAATATACAAGCCATGGGTTGCCTAAAGGAGAATCTGAATGCACATCCGACAAGTTTTATTGAAGCCCACGACATACCAAGTATACCTGGGGTAACAAAAGAAGCTCTCGTGACAAGGCTCACTCCTAATCGCCACTCAATGATCGAGCTAAGTATCAAGTTAACTAGCCAACCACCAGATTCCATTACCTCATGGAATGACTTAGTGATGAAATTTCTGACCAAAATTTTCCCACTCGCAAGGATCGCACAGCTGGTGCAAGAGATCAACACATTCAGACAATTCGAGGGGGAGAACTTGGCCGAGGCCTGGGAGAGATTTCATGAGCTACTGAGGAGATGCACACATCATAGGTTAACTAGGTGGATGCAAGTGCACACGTTTTATAATGGTTTAAGCGATTCAGCTAGGACAATCATTGATGCCTAAGCAGGAGGTGCCTTGATGAAAAAGACTACAAATTGCTTTTGGCGAGATATCGAAGATACAACTACTAATTTTAATCGCTGGCTCCAGGATAGATTAATACTAGGAAGTCCTAATGAGAAGACACAGGTTCTCAAGAACTCCGGCAAACCAGTTTACGCTAACTAAATAGCCACAAAAGCAACAAGGCATAATGAATGCATTTAGGAATAACTCGATTTCGTGAGTCTCATTGAGGACAACACAAGATCATGGATCACGGGCCTGGGAAGATGATAAGATAGTTAGCTACAGAGCTGAATCAATGTAACTACCAATAGCAAAGATAGTACGGAGGTAATGCATATCAGAACAGGTATTAGAATCAGAACCAGAATCAAGGCCAGGGTTGGAAAGGTAACTAGAATAATCAGAGCAACCATAACTATGGCTGGAGGGACAACTAGAATAGTATGCCACCACTTCAAGCTAGCAAACCGCCACCTGAGAAGATAGTGGATTTGGAAGAAGCCTTAGCTTATATGATGACTTCCCATAGCACATTTATGAATGAGACGAAGGCCACATTCCAAATCAGCTCAGCCACAAAACTGTGAATCAAGGGCCCAACTCATAAACTTGGCAACAGCCAAATGGCCACATTGTCGATCGAGATGCAAAGACGGACACACTTAAAGAACTCGTAGGTGAACCCATGACACGAAGGTAATGAACATAAATCACGGCCACATTGAGAAGTAGTAGGAATTAGCAAAGTATCAGGCATCCACTGTTTATAGGAGAGGTAGAAATCGAGGAAGGACCAAAATTAGCCGAATTTGCAGATAGAAAGGAATAAATTTGCAAGAGAAAAGTACGCGAAGAAGAAACAGAGGCTAAAGATCGACCAACCAAGACTTAACCCACTGTCCCAATTCCGTACCCTCAATGCTTGAAGAATAATAAATTGGATAAGCAATTCACAAGGTTTATGGATGTGTCCAAGAAACTGCATATAAACATTCCATTTGATGATGCGTTAGAACAGATGCCCAGTTATGTAAAATTCATGAAGGATATATTGTCAAAGAAAAGAAGACTGTCGAATTTCGAGACAGTGAATCTCACCGAGGAATGTAATGCCATTCTTAAAAGGAAACTACCATGTATTGAAAGACCTGTGCGCCATTTATTCCTTGTACTATCGAACTCTATCTTTAGAAGGCCTCAGGTGACTGGGAGCCAGATATGACTCCCATGCCAAGTAGCGTATAGGTCAACAAACATCCCGGTGAGAGGTAGGGTATGGCGGAAGTGATAGAAGACGTTCTAGTAAAGGTAGACAAGTTTATCTTCCCGGCATATTTCATCGTTCTGGACATGGAAGAAGATAAAGAAATACCCATAATAGCTCTGGTAAACCATTTCTCCTCGCCATCGGCAAGGTAATGATTGATGCGGGCAAAATGGAGAATTGAAATTGAGGAGTGCAGGAGGATCGAGGTCAAGTCTACTGTCTTTGGGTGCTGTGAGGACACCTAGCGTAGAGGACACATGCTTCATGATAGAGACCATGGAGGCTATATTGTCTAGCCAAAGTGGTCCCACTGACCCTTTAGAGACTAGCCTGGTACAGAGTGAATCAGAAGAACTAGGAGAAGAGGTCAAAGAGTATGTGAAATGGATGGACTCCTTCTAGCCTAATAGAAGGAAATACTACAAACCCCTAGGAGAAATTGCTCAAACGTTAGTGCCATCCTTAAAACAACCACCCAAGATGGAGCAAAAGCCACTACCCAGCCATTTGAGGCATGCTTATCTTGGGGACGCCTCCACCTTACCAGTGATTATTTTAGCATCCCTGACAACAAAAAAAAAGATAAGTTATTGAGAGTACTCACGGATCACAAGGATGCGCTTACCGGGTCTCCGTCGATTTGTAAGCGGATTCGCCCTTCTATGTGCATTCATTGAATTCCGCCTCGAAGATGGTCATAAACCTTAGCCGAAGCACAAGAGGAGACTAATCCAACCATGAAAGAAGAGTCCCAAGGAAGTACCATGGCTAGATGTCAAGTTATTTAATTCCCATTTAATAAGATAAAGGTAATGGTGAGTTTGGTACAGGTCGTGCCTAAAAGGTAGGAACAATAGTGATAAAGACAGAGAATAATATACTGCTACCTTCCATAACAGTCACAAGTTAGAGAATTTGCATTGATTATTGGAAATTAAATAAGGCTACCCGAAAAGACTATTTTCTACTGCCATTTCTAAATCAGTTGTTAGATAGGATGGCTGGGCATGAATATTACTATTTCTTAGATGGGTATTCCAGCTACAATCAGATCGCTATAGCCCTAGAGGATCAAGAGAAGATGACATTCACTTGCCCTTATGGTACATTCGCATTAGTCGATGCCCTTTGTCAGGTAATGCACCAAGCACATTTCGCCAGATGATGGTCATATTCCCTAAATAATATGGTTGAAAAGACAATCGAGGTGTTCATGGATGACTTTGCATTGGGGAACCCTTTGACAATTGTCCTGGAAAGCCTAAGGTCGATGTCATAGATGAAGAGACCAATCTTGTTGAATTGGGAGAAGTGCCACTTTATGGTACAAGAAGGCATAGTACTTGGGCATCGGATTTCTGCAAGAGGAATAGAGGTCGACAAAGCAAAGATTGAGGCAATAGAGAAACTACCTCCACCATCACGCAAAGGCATGTTAGCTTTTAGACACGCAAGGTTCTAAGTGGTAGGTAGTTCATAAAAAGATTTTCTTAGATCAAGTAAATGCCTTTGTCCATTTCTAGTTCAAGGGACACCATTTGATTTTGATGAGCAAAGCAGGTGCAAGCTTTCTTTTTCTAACTCGAAGATAGGATTTATCGGGCCCTATAGTTGTAGCACTAAATTTGGGACTCCCGCTTTGCTTAATGTACGACGCGAGTGACTATGTGATTGGAGCAGTGCTGGGGCAGAAAAGAGAGAGGATATTCTAGGTTATTCACTATGCTAGCCGTACTTTGAATGATGCCCAGCTGAATTATGCCACCACTGAAAAAGAGCTATTAGCCATTGTTTTCGCCTTTGATAAATTTAGGCCCTACTTGATTGGCAACAAGGTAATAGTGCACACTAACCACTTGACCATCAAGTATCTAATGACTAACAAGGATGTGAAACCTAGACTAATACGGTGGGTGCTCCTATTGCAAGAATTTAACCTAGAAATCAAGGACAAGAAGGGAATAGAGAACCTAGTTGCAGACCATCTGTCATGATTGGAAGGGCCTAGAGACGAGGTACAGATTAATGATGATTTCCCAGATGAGCAGCTCTTAGTAATTGAAGACACAAACCCGGCTCCATGGCTCCTTCACGAAATTATGAATTACTTAGTGGCCAAGGTTATCCCTCCTGATTTTAGCTTCCAGCATAAGAAGAGGTTCTTTGCGCATTTGAAGCACTACTATTAGGAAGAACCTATTTTATACAAACATTGTGCGGATCAAGTGATAAGGCGATGTGTACCGAAAGATGAAATAGGCAGTATTTTGACTCACTGCCACACCTTATCATGTGAGGGACACTTTAAAGGCCAGCGGACAGGGGTAAAGGTACTCCAATCAGGTTTCTACTGGCCTAGCTTGTTCAAGGATGCGCACCAATTTGTATCTACCTGCTATAAGTGCCAGAGAATGGGCGGTATTTCCAAACAGGATGAACCACCCATGTGCACAATTCTAGAGGTTGAGCTTAGTTTCGACTTACGGGGATGACTTTACAGGTCCATTTCCTCTTCATTCAGTAACTTGTATATTCTTCTTGTTGTGATCACGTCTCCAACATCGGGTGAAGCAATACCATCATGCACTAATGATGCCAGTGTAGTAGTCAAGTTCCTTCACACCACATATTGATACCTGCCTTCAAGACTCCATGAGCATTGATCACAGATGGTGGTACTCATTTCTGCAATAAGCTGGTTGATAAGGTATTGGAAAAATATGGTGTGCAGCATCACACTTCACTTGCTTACCACCCGCAGGCAAATGGACAAGCTGAGGTGTCAAATCGGGAGATAAAGTCCATTCTGGAGAAAACAACCAGTAGTTCAAGGAAAGACTGGTTAAAGAAGATTGATGATGCACTTTGGGCATATAGGACAACATTTAAAACCCCATTGGGTATGTCTCCATTCCGACTAGTCTATGGGAAAGCATGCCATTTTCCAGTGGAATTAGAACACAGAGCATACTGGGCAACTAGGCTTCTGAACATGGATAGTATGGTAGTCGGAGAAAAGCGGATGCTACAATTGAGTGAATTAGACGAATTCCACAATGAGGCTTATGAGAATGCTCGAATCTAGAAGGAAAAGATTTAAAGCTCGCATGACAAAAACAAATTGTAAGTGAAAGAGTTCGAAATGGCCGCAAGTCTTGTTGTTTAATTCCAGTCAAACTCCTTCCTCGCAAGTTAAAGCCAAATGGTCAGTCTGCTCATAGTAGTTCAAGTATTCTCTTATGGAGGGGTTGAGATAATGCATCCAAAGAAGGGATGGGCTTCAAAGTCAATGCCCGTGAGATTGAAACCCTATTTTAGAGGAGAATTCATGCAGAAGAGCCAGACACCATTCTAAGCACACCCGCGTGACGCAAGGGCTGAGCGTCACTAATAGCTCAGTTATTTTTCCAGTCTCCATGTTATACGTTGCAGGAATGTCGAGCTAACGACGTTAAACATAGCACTTCTTAGGAGGCAACCCAAGTATTTTAAGATCCCCTCCTCCTTTGAACTTGCATTATTTTCGGTCTTTTTAATTGCTTTTCGGTACAATTTTCATTTTTGGGCTTCCTACTTTTGTTTTTAAAATGGTTTGTGAGCTTTTTTTTTTCTAAGGCTACTAAAGGCAAGACATTCTAAGGGTTGTGCATGTCTGGCATAAATGAGAGGGTCAAATTTGTGTTTTAAAAAGAAGAAAAAATGGGACCATACTTTTTGGTACGCCGTGGCGTAGTTCTCTATGCCACTACATAACGATGCTTCGCCACAGCGTAGAGCCCTACGCCGCGGCGTAGCGGTGCAAATTTTGAGCCATATAAATACCTGACCGGTTGTTCATTTTTCCCTCCACGCGGATTTGGCCACCCTTTCCTCTCCCTCTTTCGATTTTTTTTTTTTTTTTTTAGTGTTTACAGATCTCTAGCCGACATTAACCACCATGGCTCCCAGGAAGTCGATCCATGCAAAAAGGCAGTGATCTGGCTCCACCTCGATGGCGGCACCACCCCTTCCGGAAGATCCACACCGGTTCGTTTCCCAAGAGGCCGAGCTGATCTATCACGAGTCGCTGTTCAATTGCTCGTTCATCCCGGAATGCGGTTTCCCAACCTTCAATGCATTCTTCAACTTCACTATCTTAATCGCGGGCCAGAAGATGCCTACGTAAGATCTCCATCCCTGAGTAGCCCCGATCAAAAGTGAGTTCCACTCCAACCGCCTTCAAGGCTCCAAGACCACCGCTCTCTAGCCCGTAAGTGCGGGCTGAGTTTGGTGCCCAAGCCATCAACCCGGGTCTACCCCTATCAGAATACTCCCAAAATACACCCTTAGTCGCTGGTATGCTTAGGTATTTCAGGTTTAATTTGACTGCTTCATGAGTTGAATGCGAAACCGAAACTGAGAGATCTAAATTATAGAGATTTAAGGATAAAACTCCTTCCTGTAATCGATTCAAAAAAGGCTTAAAAGACATGGATTAAGAAGATCAAATACAAAATACACCTTCAACTTGAATCAAATAGTCAAACAATGGAGGGACCTTTGTACTTAGAGGAAAGCTAACCTAAAAATGGGTTTTATATTATGGGCCAAACAAGGCCTAATAGTAATCTGATTTAAAGACTCAACTGGTCTCCAAAAGTGAGTGAGAACCGATGGGAGAAGAAGAAGAGGAAAGAGAGGGAAGAGAAGAAGAAGAGGGAGAGCTGCCAAAAAAGGTAAGGGATCTAACCTTGGATATGAACTCTATTATGAATCACATGGATTTTGTATGGGATTCTAGAGAGGTTTATGAGTTCCAAATCTAGGGTTTGTAGGATTTCTTCCTAATCAAAGATTTATTGAAGGTAGGGTTGGTAAATACTCTAAATCCACAAGAAAAGTAGGAATCCTCTCTTCGAGGTCAGATTCATGGTTAAATATTGTTGAATTGAGTTAGGTTTAGAGCAAACCCTAACAAATCCTTGAGTTTAGGCTTGTGTAAGGGTTAAGACCTATATTGAAATGATTTTGGGAGAAATTCACAAGGGAAAGGTTTGAAAGAAGATAAGAAATGAAAGATGAATTGAATAGAAAGAGATTCCAAGTGAATTTGGAGTCAGTTTTGATGTGCAGGAAGGAGGATCCATGATTTAAAGTAAGAGGCAATGTGAGAAAAACACCCATTCTGGGTGATTCTCCGGTGTCTTCTACTGAGAGCTAAGTTCTCACTGGTAGAACTGATTCCGTCATTTTTGGCCAAGTCCTACCAGGTAGTTAAGTTCTACCGGTAGAACTTGTTCTGGCTTTCCAGTTTTGACCAGTTTTTGCATTTGGCCATAACTTTCATTTCTATCCGATTTGAGTGATTCATGGCCACTTAAAATAGACTTCAAGGAGAACCAAACTTAAAGAGAAAGTGAATTGCTCAAATTCTGACTCTAAGGGGTCGAAATATTCTACTAAGTAGGGGCTAAAGTGCCCATTTCCTGCATCAGTTAATCATAGAGAAGTCCGGGTAGTTTCGGACGTAACTTGAGTTTCGGTGCTCCGAAAAGGGTGATTCCAGTTGGAATAGAACCCTTAGCCCCTTAATTTTAAAGGAGTACAAAGATCCAGTGTCAAATATTGAGACAAGGCACTGGAAAAATTAATATCGCAAACTATCCTCGTAAAACCCAGAATCAATTAGTTGGCACGAAATGCCATAACTTGAGTCTGACGATCCGATTGGATTGATTCCAATTCCCAAGAATTAGATTCAGCGTAAGAATAAGAATACATGATTATAAAGAATACATGCTCATCATACTTAATAAGATTTGGAATACGATCTGCTCGCAATCCATAACGCAATATAATAATGCGCTTCAATATAAGATAGAAGTTATTGAACTCATATAATTGTAAAACTGCCTAAGACCAGTTATTGAACGACACGCACTTCTCTGGATCGTGGTTTCATTAGTACTTCGTACCCGATTAGTGCGACGGCATCGACCGTGTTTCACACATTAGCAATTTCTATCGATTAGTGCTACAAGACTCTCCGACCGTGGTTTCCGGCACATTAGTACTTCCTGCATCGATTAGTGCCACGGCACTCTCCGACCGTGCTTCCGCACACTAGTACTTCTGATTCTCCCGTCGATTAGGTGAGATTCGCACTCCGATCCGCACTATACCGGGCACTTATCAGGTCGCGGTCCTACCTATCCCCTGTGACACGGGTCTCAGGGTAATCTAACAATCATATGATAAGACTCTAATAAGAATAAAGATCCAATAAAATCTACGTACCCTCCCAGTGATATACAGCACCTGGTGAGCAATCTACTGCACCGATTTTGCCAAGCGGCACCACGTACCTCGTATCCGACAAGCTCCTCAGAAGACTACGGGAAATCTCAGATCTGCTGTTCCGTCTGCACCTACCCAGCACTCCCGCATTTGAAGAAACTCCCATAACTCCACCGGAGGTCTCGAATAAGCATAAGTCCAAAGAGGACTCACGCACCCGCATCTGAAACAAGTATAAGTCCAGCAGCACCTGGCAGTACTCGTGACGTAAGACAATGGCATAAGCCCTGCAGCACTCCACGCACTCGTGATCCCGATTAAGTCCCGTGAGTACCCCACGGCAATTCCCGCCCGATAAGTCCTGTGATCCGATGAGTTCAGAGTACCTACTGGGTGCTCTCAGATTTGAATCCGGGTCAGAGTCCCGCCTAGTACTTTCAGACCAAAGAAAATGTTCTCAGAACATTTATGGGTACTTCGTATCCGAAATACAAAAGAATAAGTTCTGTAATCCCAAAAGATAAGATCCGAAGATAAGAATAAGCCCCAAGAGGCAAGTATAGTTCCCTGTAAGACAAGTATGTGGCTCAACAATAAGAATCAGTTCTCAGAAAAACAAGTATAAGTTCTCAGAAGAGTGCAGAAAATACTCAGAATACATGCTGTATAAAATCTGTAATACATGTATGTGCTCCAGAATACTGATAAGATCCAAATACTGCACAAACTCTATAAAGACAAGTAGAAGAAAACTCCGTAGTACCTACGGGTACTCCCGTAATGAGTATAGGTATACGTTAACCTGTAGATCTCTATTTGAATATGATACCAACACAAGTCAGTATCGAAAGCAAACATTTGATCATATAGTACTCACTGCATTCCGTATAAGATTAAGTTCAGAATCCAAAGACACGTTCCGTAATCTCCAGGATATCTACGTATCTCCGAACAAGTGTAACCCGTGAGGATAAGTATAAGTTCTCAGTGGAACTCCCACTGGAGATATGAGATAGATCTAAATATCAATACGTGTTTAAGTACCTCTCAGATAAGATAGTTCCGTAACCCCACGTGGAGATCGAACAAGTATGAGCTGATAAGCATCGTACATGAATAAGATCAATACAAGATACCGAGAAATCGACAAGAATAAGATCCGACCGCTTAAGAGTATAAGATCCAATAAGGATAAGTCTACCATAAGTGTAATTCGTAGTTATGTAAAAGAGATGAATTGATGCCTGCCATTTTGTATATGTCTAAGTTTGCTCAATATGATTCACCTCGGTTATATACCTGGATTATATGAATTCATGATGATTTTGATATCTGCTTCTCTATAAGTTTATCATGATTCACGCTTTAAATGCATGTGTATCTCGTATAAGTTATAAGATATGTTCTACTAAGCGTAGTGCTTAGCACGGGTTTTTAATCCGTAGGTACAGGAGAAGACGTCAAGAAACATCCGTGATACAAATGGCTAACACATTCTGTAAGGGTTCACTACATGTAGGTTCCGTGCTCGATTCAGATAAGTAAAAGTACAATTTTTGTATTTGTAAATGGGACTCGCTTATGCATGCTTAGATTTTGATGGACACCACTCCAGTGGTAGTCTTGATATGTACATGATATTTGGATTATAAAAGTATATGATGCGCTATACCCATTGTGTACCGCATGGGTTTTTAAAAAAAAAAAAAATCAGTAAAGAGTCCTGGCTTCCAGTTCATCTTAATCCCTGCTCTGATCCGCCAATCGGTCTCGTCTTCTGAATAAATGACACCTAATAGGATGATGATAGCACGTAGTATAGAGCCCATTTGTCGACATAGATTATGAGGGCGCTGATGCAGAGCTCACTCACTCGCCTGCCGCGGTGGAAACTCCAACCATCGACTCGCATTTCACCACTTTTCAAATGCACTCCCTCACGCCCGTGGCTAAGGTCTGGTATAATTTCTTATGTGTTAAAATTAAGCCTACCCTACATCTCAGCACAGTTACGAAGGACAAAACAATCCTCTTATATGCCATGACCAAGGGGTTCCAGTTTGACATTGGGTCCGTCATCGAGCGGGGGTTGATTGAGTCGACCCAAGGGAGATGCACCGAGGCCCTGATACACCCCTCACTCATTACGTAGTTGTGCCAACAAGCCGAGGTCCCGATGTTGGACTCTAAGGAGTAGGTGTAGCAGCGCCTACCCAAACCACTGCCTAAGGCGAAGTTCGAGAGCTCGGGCGATTCAAATGAGGAGACCGACGAAGATGATGCAGCAGACACACCTAGTGCGGGCGACCCCGAGGACGACGACCCTGAGGTCCCCTCTAGTTCGACTCAGTCCCTGGCAGACTAGATTCATGCTCTCACCACACGGTTTGACTCATATTGGGATGAGTCTCAAGAGCATCGTGTTGCCTTGAGTCAAGACATGGACGCCATCAAAGCCGATACACTCATTCGCACGCAACAGACCATATCACGCCAGATTGGCCTGGCCCTTTTCACACACCACCACCACCACCACCACCACCCTGATTCTTCAGACGATCTCTTTGCCTTTTCTTTTCTTTGTCATTGGAGGACATCACAATTTTAAGTTTGTGGGTGTAATGTGTGGGTATACTAAGTTGTCTGTTGTTTTATTTGTTTTTTATTTTTATTTCTATTTTTATCTTTGCATGTTTTAAGCGTGTTTTAGGTGTGTAATTTTGTTTGTTTTAGTTTGTTTTTTTTTTTTTTTTAGCATGTTTAAAGATCAGCCTCGTTTCACTATGTACCAAGATGTTTCGTATTTGGCACATATGATACGGCAGTTTCCAGCCATGGTATTAATTGTCTCTCAACCTAGTTTTCACCATGATTGCAAAAAGGAGAGTCATAGTAATCAATACGTAAAGCTTGTGTTTTATGAAACAGTGAACTCCAAGGTTATCGGACAATCGGGACTGCATTGTATAAAGTTGAGAATAACCATGTCTGGCCGCCCCGTTTAGATCTCAGGAAATCAATTCCTTAAGTAGGCTATCGCCCACACTCACATATGATCTTCGGGGTATGCTTTGACTCCAGACTCACCATGCAAGAGTTCTACTAACCTTGGGAAGCAACACCTGCTGACGGGACACCTTAGAAAAAGCAGGATCACCTGAGCCCCAAATATATTCAAAATAATGATAATAATAAAATAAAAATAAAAATAAAAAATAAAAAAATAAAAGGACATGGTATGGTTTAAAATAAGTGGATCATCCAATCCATCCTGGCAGTCCAGGGGCTTTTCAAAGTCTAATGCCCTCAGTCAACTGGTCGGGAGCCATTAACTTCACTGCCTACTACATGGGACAAAGGATGGATGATTTCCACGATCTAGGGCCTTGAGGTTTGGTTGAGTGTTCGGGGCGAAGTTCTATGGGAACTTAATGTCCGATGCCCTTAACCAACTGGTGGGGAGTCACCAATGGATCCCCGCTACAGGAACCCTCACCTAAAACCTCTTAATACTAGTACTTTTCCAAGTTTGTCTTAGAGTTAACCCCCTTAGGACTAGTTGAATGAATAAATTGGTGCGTTCTCATCCTTCTAAGTTAAACTATTCCAAATAGGCAAGTTAAATTCAAGTTTGGGGGTACTGAAGTCGAGCTATACATTGGAGATCACACCCCAACCGCACTATAGACTCGGGAGATTATTTGAGCGCCGTGCATGTTGACCTTCTCGTCAACCGAGACTAACCCAAAGGTGTATTCTTGAAAGTCAACAACCGAGGTAGTCCCCGATCTTTTGAACTCGGTTCTTGCTGACTCCTTCTCGTTGTTATCATGTGCATTAGACTCATATTGTCCGTGTTAGTCGCGGCTTTTATTCCTCGCGTGCCCCTGTTAGGAGTCCGTTTCGCTTCAGTGACGCAAGAAGCTAAGTTTGGAGGTGTTGATCGGCGAATCATGCATTTATTTCAAGACAATTTCTATGTGTTTTGATAGCTCAATTGCATGATTCATTCATAGCTCACACTAATATTGAGCTAATCACCCATACTATACGTTTTATAGACATGCCGATATTTGGAACCAAAAGGAAGCTAAAGAATAGAAGAAAGAAACCAAAGCGTAGAAGCATAAAGAAAGGGTGAAGAAGAGTCAGTACGTTAGAAGAATAGGTGGCACTCCACTACCGGCACGTAGTGTCAGCCAAAGATGGAGGCATACGCCAGTCAACCCGACGTGGCATTTAAAGGGCTACGGGTACGCCGAGGCATACTCTTCGCCATGGCGAAGGTGGTCTCCCCTTCCGCAATCCACGTTAAAAACTCCCGATTTTCAGCCACGATGGGCCTGGATCTCAACATATAAAAAGGAAGCAATTTTGAGGCACCAAGTATTCTGAGGCGATCGAACACAAGGAGAGACGAATAGAGAGAGATTGGTGAAGACTTTATTCGATAGGGATCGCAAGACGACTCTTTTTGTATTTCTTTTCCTAATTCATTTGATGTCAAAATCTTTAGTCCGAATGAAAATCACTATGAACTAATCCTTTTCTCTCAGTGGTTTTGTCAACCCTAACGCACCATTATTGATTAATACTTTAATCAGGTTTATTTAATATCGATATGAATTTATGGTTGCTTTATTCCCTAATTTAATCACATGTTATTATTTGACAATTAGGCCATGCTAATGCTAAGAGTCTGATATCGAGATAAGATGACTCTAGGACATGGGTAAAGGCAACACTGGGTCAATCAAGGAATACGTATATCTCGCATTCCAAGTGTAAAATTGTATCTGCGCATTACTTTATGCATCTCCCGTAGTCATGGGCTGGGGCAGTAGATGCAATACGCCCCATTAGCAAGATAGGTAGCTATATCTCAAGAGAGAATAGTGTGTAGGCATGATCAACCCGCTAACATGAATCATATGGAATATTAACAAATGCGCTATCTAGGTTAAAACTATCAGGTGTGGTGAAGTAAGGAAAACCCTAGTTTTCTATCATTACTTTAAATCGAATTTTTAATATTAGGCTTCAATTCAGTTAATTTAGCCAGTAATTCACTATAGTGACTAGATCTAAATATTGTCTAGATTCATCGCCTTATTCAACACACTTCTCTTTGTGGGAACGACACTTGACTAGCCACAACACTATGTGAACTCGACGTGTATACTTGTGTGCACAAGTATGTATTTTTACCAATTTTTACACGCTAAATTTTAGCCCGTCAATATTCAAGAGATTGTTCGGCTACATAGAGTGCTAGTGTCCATAGTATCGGACAGAGATCCCAGGTTTATGACACTTTTGGAAGAGCTTCTAGAAGGCCATGGGGATACATGGAAAATGATGATGAGCAATCGCCTTATCTACGACATATGGTCGCTTCTGAGGACCATATAGGCTTTGATGGCTATGAGTATGCGCTCGATCATAAGGGTAGCTAGGAGGAGCACTTACCCTTTGTGGAATTCACTCTACAAATAAATACCATCGATAGTATACATATGGCACCCTATGAGGCTTTACATGGGAGGCCATGTAGATCCTCGATTTGTTGGACTGAGGTGGGACAAAGTTCCATCACTGGTTCGATTTGATTAGAGACACCTCCGAGAAGGTGGATTTGATACGGGCATTTTCACGCGGCTAGAGCCTAAGAGCTATAATCGATTGCATCGACGCGATCTCTAGAGTTTGAGGTGGGTGATCGCCTCTCTTAAAGGTGATGCCTAAGAGAGGAGTGGTCAGGTTCGGTAAGCAAGGGAAGCTAGTGCTGAGGTATATCGGACCCTTCGAGATACTCAAGTGGGTGGGCACAATAGCGTATCGGTTGGAATTACCGTCACCAAACTTGTCAGGTGTTTATGAGGTGTTCCATGTCTCCATGCTCGAAGTATACTCCAAATCCAACTCATGTAGTGGATTGGGGAGAGATTATTGTTGATATAGATGGAACTCGATGAGGATTGGTATGTATCATGGATAGCCGGGATCAGGTCTTGAGGCTCAATACCGTGAGGCTAGTGAAGGTGTTGTGGCAACATCGAGGTGTGGAGAAGGCAACGTGGGAGCGCGAGGACACTATGCGAGCCACCTATCCTTTCCTATTTAGGGATGAAGGTATGTGGTTTAGACGTTTGTGATTAAATGACTAGTTTATATGCATGTGATTGTGTATGGTTGCATATTCATGTGGATTCGATAGAGTGTATGTGGAATTCTCGACTAAATTTTTAAGGGGGAAGAAATGTAAAACCCGGAAAATTCAAGAAGTTTTCTAAAGAATGGTGAAACAGCAATTTCTGGCCGAAACCCAAAATTTTCTAGATCTTGACGACAAAAATGACTTCACTGTTGGAATTGTCTTGCGAAATCTAGTTACCCAGTCGAATTTTGTCGAATTTCGAGACATTCGGAATTTTACATTTTTTGAGGCACCGAGTGTAGCAAGTGACACATGGCACATGGTTGAATGTGTCACATTAAGCCATGTGTCAAAAGGAGAGGAAAAGTCAAAACAAAGGGGGAAGTCTAAGAGATGGCCATGTGTTAAGCCCTTAGAGGTAGGAAATCCAAATATATAAATAAGGGGATGAGGTCAGGGAAAGGAAGTCAATGAGAAATAGACATGTGGCAAGAGGAGATTCCCACTTGAATCAAGTTGGGTGAATTCGGTGGGGAGAGGAAAATTGGAGGGAAAAAAAGAAAAAGAGAAAAAGGAAAAAAGAGAAAAACAGAAACGAGAGAGGAAGACAAGGAGGAGTGAGAAGCTCCAACTTTTCTCTAGGATTGACGGAGATCGGACCGTCGATTCTCATCGGAGCAAGAGGCAAAGTTGGTCCACACAACGAGAGCTACGCGTGGGTACCAAAAATCAGTGGGTTTCGCCAAACTCTGAGAGGTGGGCTTTTTCCTACCGCTTATTTTTCGGTTTAAGAGCCGCTCAAATGGACGTGGTGTTTCGCCGAAAGGTTGATATATTTCGGCCCCAAAAATTGGATCTAATAAGCCGGATTTGGATCGTTGACAAATTCCAGATCAATTTGCGCATCGTTGCGTAGTCTTGATCAATTTGGATCGTTATAAAAATCAAGATTGATTTTTGGACTATTATTGATCCATATGTGTTGTTTTTGTGTGTTATTGCTAAAAAAAATGAATAACATGTTGATTGTGGTAAATTCATGTTAAAATATGCTTGGTTGATGTATTGACATGAGATATATGGTGAATGAAAATTATTTTCCATGATTTGAAATGATATACGCGGATACACATGGCATATTTGCATTCCATATGCACGTAAATATCATACGAAGTTAGGTGTGTGCATGGTAATGGTTATTTCACCATTCTTGCTAAATGAGTGGTGAGCTCAAAAATGGGACAATGCCCAAAACTGAGATTCATGGTTAGGTATCATGAAAAAAAAGAAAGAAATATAATAATAAATCTGCAGTATATACGAAGCAAGATGGGGTATGATCTCCCCCCCTCTTCGGGGTGGTGAAAGATCCAAATTTATTCATGATTAGACATGATCATCGGTGATGAAATACCATAAAAATGTTCGAAAGGTGCGCGGTGATCCTGGGGTGTACACCCTAAAAATACGTGGCCCATAAATGCTTAAATACATCGATTTGCAATTCAAATGAATATCGGAGGGTTCAATGGGTTAAGCTTTCAAAGGGATGAAACACTAATGACTCCGGGTTTTCACTTGGCGCCGCAGGTGAGGGAGTTGGTCAAAGACTGGCTACGGGTACGTAGGAGTTCCTTATCTCATTCATGACATGAAATATTCCATGTAGGATTGCATTTTCTATATGGAATATGGTATGATGTGTGTCATTGCATGTGCACTTAAAGGAGTAACCCTTTGTAGGAGAATTCATTTACTGTGCATTGCTCACCTGGGCCGTGGGAAAATATTTTCAGGTATTGGAGGTACACAGGGAGCTGAGACAGGTCCAGGAGTTTAGTTATGAAAAAGGCTGGATTATGGTCTATTCGAGTATTTTGTAATATTATGGATAGAATATCTAGTTTTGCACATGTAAATGAGAAGTTTTGTAATAAAAAAACTTATTTTTGGATTGGTTCAGTGTAGTGTTAATAGTTTCCCGGATTTTATACTGTCTGTGCAATTTGTATAGAGGCAGTAGTATTGGAAGAAATACATTGAATGAAAGTTGGAAGTGTAGGAAAGGAAGAAGGCGGGCTACCGCCACTCTGTGTTCAATGCGGATAGAGAATTATTTGTCGTGATGTGGTTTTTCGCCCTCGTGTCGTGACATGGTCTCGTGCCAAGCCTATACGAATCGGCTTTTAGGCGCGCGGCAACAAGCGTGCTCTATGATGCCGAGATACGGCTCAATCACAAAGACGCCGTAAAGAGCTTTTTGGCTCGCGGTCGCGTATTACGGTTCCCAGTGTGTCAGCGAAATCGTCGCCACAAGAGCTTTTTTCTGTCATGGATAAAAAATCGTGGTCGCGGATAGGAACTGGGGTCGGGTTAGTGGTTTTAGGCGCTTAAAAAGGGGCCTTCGTGTCGCGAGAGAGTTTTCCCGGGCGGTAGATGTTCCTATTGCACGTATCATTTTTGTTGCGACATGGTTTCATCGTGGTGTCGACATATGTTTTTGTCACCAACAAAGTTAGCCGCCTTATGATAATACAAGACGCTCAAGTGCGTGACAACAGGCACGTTTGGAAGATCATAGCCACTACAGCAAGACGATTTCCACATTATGACAGCGCCCTGTCATTCACGATAGAGTCTGCGAAGGCGACAATACAGAGTGGCGCACTCCAAAGGCACACGTCTTCCATTCCCACGCACACGACAAAGCGACAAGGAGTTCTTTCAAGGAGCAGAGGATTCTTTGTCGCGACAAAATTTTGAGTAGCCAAAATAAATAAATAAATAAATAAAGAGCACAAGGATTCGGGGGTGTCACAGAACTGCCCGACCTAATTGGGCCGAGCCAAGCCAAGCTCTGCCATGTATTTCACACTTGTAAAGATGCTTTTCAAGTCAGAGAAACAAGATAAATTCCAACCACATATTTACTAGTTTTTTTTATTAGTTCTTTCTTCTTTCTTCTCATTTTCTCACACAAACACCCCTGAGGATGACAACTCAAGGGATGCTTGGCTGCTTCATAATTTTTAGAAGAGGAGGGTCGCTAGCTTGGCTTGGGGTCTTCATGCAAGTCAGTTCCTCATGCTTCAATGTTACAGATCGCATTTATGGTTCCCAACTTTCCAACTTAGGGCATAATGCCATTTAATGTCTTTCTTTCGTCAATACTTGTCATACTTTTAGGTTCAGCAGTATTTTTGATGGTAGATGCACTTATATCCTTAGATGTCATTTACGAGCCATTAAAAAGAGGTTAAATGCTGTGGTTTCCAAATCGAATGGGACTTTGAATGCTTAGTATTTGGTTTGACTCAAATAGAGTGGTTCTAGGTTAGGGTTTTATAGCTAAACAAAGATCCGGTTTTGGCTTTGACTATATGTCATTTGCCCTAATGCTAGGAAATAACCAGAGGACATTTTAATACCCCCATGTTATCAAGCTAGTGACCCAAGCCTTCAAAGTTACCATTTCACACTTCACATTAAGCCATTACAATTTAGTCAAAGGAACAAACAACCTCCAATTGCTTTTAACCAAATCCACAAATCCAAACAAAAGCCTCTACCATTTTCAAACACCGATGCAAACTATTCGTGGGACAGAAAACCCATCCCCGTGTTCGACCAGATCATAACAGAGGCAGCCACTACTGGCAAAGAGGAGGAACATAGAAACAAAAATATTGTTGATTCCGGACACCCTACCGTGGGCACGACCAATGGCGCGCTGTTTGATGGTGCCAAACTACGTGATGATGAGTTAATGTGTACTTGTAATCCATTACGTGCTGTAGGTGACCTTCGCCCTTGATTTATGCGCGGTGAACCATGGCTCTTTCACGGCAAGCATCGCACGCTTTTTATTTTTACAATCGCTGTTTAGCTAATCGACCTTTCTTTGTCAAGCTTTGTTTGTGTTCTTTGTTTTGTTTCATTTGTGTAATGTGTTTATGCATCACTGGGACAAAGAGATATCGTAGATCGCAAAGAGTGAGTGCACCGCTACTGGGTCAGAAATCAAGCAGCACAAAGGACTAAATGGGATCCCACTCCGAGGAACAACAGTCAACAAGCACCCCTATGAACTAACAAGATATTGTGTCGAGATGAGGGAACACATACACCCTCCTAGAGTGAGGTTCCTTCCGCACTGATACCGTTTCTACTGAGGATGTAGCAAACAGACCTCACCTGTCCTGCTTCCACATTTCATGGTATGGAGAAAGAAAAATCCATATTCACACATACTGGATTTTGAGGAGGTATGCACCGACTTTAAGGAGGGTATAACCGATATGGAACCCGTTTGAAGAAGGCATTCCCATTAACCTCAAGGATGCCAAAATATGGCCTAATTCATCGAGGCCGAGGACGATTAGAAACGGGCCGATCTTCGTTGAATTTTGAAGAAATTCTTCAACAAGAACAAAGACCAACAAGCTTTGAAAAGACAGATCTACACTTACTCAGCCTATGACAATGAGAAATTCTATCGTTGTCAGAGGTTCATAGAGACCATCACCTACGTTCACACCACGGTTTTGATACATGGACGTTGGTGAATCATTTCTACAATGGTATGTCACCTGCCATAAAGCAAATGTTGGAAACCATGTGTGGAGGTGACTTTTTGAGCAAAAACCCAGATGAAGCCATGGACTTTTTGAATTATGTGGCTGAAACTTCCAAGGGTTGGGATGAACCGAACCCGAGAGAGATGGAGAAAATGAGGCCCTCAGCCCACCAAAGGGGAGGAATGTTTACACTTTCGGAGGACATGGAAATGAAAGAAAAAATCTCAACCCTAGCTAGAAAGGTGGAGGAGCTAGAAGGAAAGAGGCTCCATGAGTGGCAGCAAGGATCGAAAGACCGTATAGAAGCAACCTGCTGCATCAATTATCAGCCCACCGTCCATCCAGAGAAAACTATCCGAGTGCCCCCATCGTTGAAGGATTTGATGTTTGAATATGCCAATGTCGAGGTCAATACAAGCCACAACCTAATGCCCCACTTAACACATACACCCCAGCAATTGGAAGAATCACCCTAACCTCCCGAAACCCAGTCCCCCGCCACAGGTTCTCGCGTCAAACAACAGCTGTTCTCATCTCAACCATAGCCAACATCAACCACTTCTCCTGTTGAACAAGCTATATTGAATTTGAGTAAGGTGGTAGGCAATTTTATGGAGAAGCAAAAGGGGATTAATGTACAATTGGCACAAAGGATTGACACTGTAGAAAGCACACTGAACAAAAGAATAGATGGGCTTGAGAGCAATCTTTTAATCAGAAAATCGACACCCACAAAGATTCAATCACAAAGATCAACAATTTGCTAGAGGTATAGGAGAGAGGAAGGTTTCCTTCCCAAACATTGCCAAATCCAAAAAGGGTTCATGAGGTAGGTTCATCCACCAATTCAGGGATGGATGAAGTGAAAGCTATAATCACCCTGCGGAGTGGAAGAGAACAGAGCAACCACGTTTCATGACTACTGAAGAAACACGCAAGGAAAGCGAAGTCGAGCCCGAGAGGGTAATCACCGCTGAAGACCCAGTTGAAAAACCATGCCCCTCCATTTCCCAAGCACTAAGAGGCAAGAAAAATCCCAAATCGTCGAAATTGGGAGGTGCTATGCGCTTAAGGTGAACATCCCACCGCCGACATGATTAAGCAGTCCCAACTTATGTGAAGTCTCAAGGACCTATGCACGCCAAGAAAGGGTTAGGCATTGAAAAGAAGGCCTTTCCTAACCTGAGCAAGTCAAGATAATCCGCAGCAAGACCCCAATCAACATTAAGGATCCGTGATCCCCACACCTCAATAAATATTTAGGACCTCGCATAGACAAGGCAATCGCTGCATTTAGCTGTTGTAAAACCTACCGCCATACCGCGGTATAAGGCTAGGCTTAGGGGAGCTTTAAGCCAACCAACATCACTTATCATCGTCGATCGACGGAAGATTCCTAAGGGAATAGTTGAGGATGTGTTATGAAGGTAGACAAATCTCTACTACCCAAGACTTGTAAAGGCTGGAGCACCGAGCCACCGTAAGTGGTCTCAACCATGTGCCTATCCCGGGAAGGCCATTTTGGTTAACACAATGCAATCATCAATTGCCGAAATGGAGTCATGCAGCTCACATTTGGCAACATGACATTGGAGCTTAACATTTTTCACTTGAGTCACAAGCACAAGCTGGAAGCGGGTGAAAAGAAGGAACGATGAAGTCCGGGCCAATTAGTCGTAATGCGTGAAGCCAGCGTCCGTAAATTGCAAGATTCGCTAACCAAGATGAATCTGCTTGGGGAATTACCGCCATCACCGCAGAGCAATCGGGTCAGCCCAAATCACCTAGTGAGAAGAAAATCAACATGGATGGACCAATCATGAAGGTCACAAAGACAAGCCATCGCAGGGTTATGAGCCTCCTCCTTGACCCTCCATGAGTAAATCAATGAAATTTAGCTGGTTTGGTGTTCGCAAACCAAATTCTTATAAATTTCCAAAATTTTTTTTTGCTTTTTGTAAAATATTAATTTTGATGAAGCATTATTTTAGTAACTTTCCTTTTTATAACTTTGTCTTTATTTTATTTTATTTTAATTATAGATATATGTTAAAATAATAATTTTTGAATTTTTTGTTATTTTATTTATCGATGAAAATTCACTGCATTCTGGCAAAGTGGAGCCGGGAGCCACAAGATAGCGGGGCAATCGGTCCCGTGGCTTTTCTACGCCTCGCGCCCCATAAAAGAAGGGGCGTGGGAAGGAAACCATTCATCTTCATTCCATTCCCCCCCGAAATACCCATTAGTGCCCAAAAAGTGCTATTTCAGCCCTATTCAAGATAGGTTTCGAAAGTGCTTTTAAGACTAATTATATGAATTAAGCCAATTGTCATGTGCATGTCCACTTGTTTTTGACGAGCCAGGATTGTTTTGGACACGGCAGATCTTGGGAACTTTAAAGAAGCTTGGCTTCTTATTGGTGCTGAAATTTGTATCTCGATGATTTGCACCGAGCTTCGAGGCGATGAAAATGTCAAGATGCAAGAAGAATTCGAAGGCAAGTGATGAATAAGAAGTGCAGAAGGAGTGTAGTGGGACGCAAAGAGAAGGTGATCAAAGTCAGATTTCTGTATTTTTTGGTTCTAAACGACTACGCTTTTGATTAATTACCATTTTCGTCTCCTTATGTAATTCATATTTTAGGTAATTTTGTCATTTCACACTTGGTTTCGCTATATAGTTTCTCAACTTTGTAAACTTAACAAAACTTTTTTCAATTAATACGCTTCAAGTAGTTTTTCATTTTGTGGTTTACTCGCTTCCTTTCTCTCCTCTTTCTTCATTTTTTCGATCGCCAAACACCCCTTTCGAGGATGAAAACTCAAGGGATGCTTCGCTAAGCCTCATAAATTTTTGAAAGTACGAGGGTTGTTAGCTTCTTGGTTTCGAGGCTACCGCAGTCGGCCCTCATGCTTTGAATGTTAAGGGTGCATCGTGATTATGGTTCCCAACTTTCAAACTAGGGTTTAATGCCATTTAATGTCTTCTTTTCTTTGGGTCATATTTGTCATGCTTTTTTGTAAGTTAAGTGCATTTTAATGGTAGATGTAATCATATTCTTTAGATTGCATTTATTGAGTCATGGGAAGATACTAAAATGCTAGAGTTTCAAACTAAATGGGACTTTGAATGCTTAGTACTGGGTCGACTCAAATAGGAGTGGTTTTTGTATTAGGCTTACAATAAACAAAGATCCCGCTTTGGCTTCGACTATGTCAATTGCCCTACGTGTAGGAAATAACCCGAGGACAATCGTAATACCCCTGTATGTTATCAAGGTTAGTGACCCAAGCCAAGGTTACCATTTCACACTTACTTGGTTTCATTACGCTTTAATCGCTGAACAACCAACCTCCTGTTTGTGGGAATTTCAAATCCAAAATCCAAACAAAAGCTCACCATTTAAACACTGATGCAAATCATTCGTGGGATGAAACCATCCTGTTCGAATTCTAGACTACTATATCGCTAGTGAGCTTGACCAATGCAAGCAAGAGGAGGGAACTTAGATATAAATTTTGTTGATTCCGATCACCCTACCGTGAAACGCATCAAACAAGCTACCACGGATGGTGCCAAACTATGTATGATGAGTTGATGTGTACTTGTAATCCATGCATAAAGTGTGTTGGTGACCTTTTCATTCCTTTTTCAATTTGATTGCTGAACTCGCAAGCTTTCTTCACTTGCCATCGTGACCGTTTTTTATTCTACAATTAATTTTTGTTTTAACTAACACCTAATTTTCAAGCTTTGTCAGGTTTTGTTTTGTTCATTTTTGTTTGGACAAGTGTTTATGCAAGACTGGGATGTGAGGGATTTCAGGTAGATTAAAAGAATCAAGACACCAACTGAAAGCAAGGTTGTGAACCTATATTACTAAAGTGAAAATACGGATCCTCTACTCCGAAGAACAGGTATCACCAATGTGGTAATTCCCAAAACAATCAACAAAGATATAGATCAAACGAGATCACATACACTTCTCCTGTAGTTATTGCTCCTTCCTCAGATAATACTTCTCACGAGGATGTGGTAGGTGAGATCCTAGCCAGCCCGCTTCCACATTTCATGGTATGGAGAATGAAAATCCATATTCACACATTACCTGAATTCTTGAGGAGGTATGCACAACTTTCAAGGAGGGTATAACCGATATGGGAATCGTTGGAAGGAAGGGGCATTCCCTTTAACCTCAAGGACAAAGCCAAAATATGGCCTCAATTCATCGAGAGGTTCAGATCATTGAAATCACTGATCTTTCAAGATGAATTTTTGAAGAAATTCTTCAAATAAGAACAAAGACCAACAACAAAAGACGACTACACTTACTCGGCCTATGACAATGAGAAATTCTATCAGTGTTGGGAGAGGTTCATAGAGACCATCAATGCATGTCCACACCATGGTTTTGATACATGGATGTTGGTGAATCATTTCTACAATGGTATGTCACCTACCATGAAGAAACTGGCTGAAACTATGTGGAGGTGACTTTGAGCAAAACCCATAGCCATGGACTTTTTTGAATTATGTGGCTGAAACTTCCAAGGGTTGGATGAACCGAACCTGAGAGAAATGGAGAAAATGAGGGCCCTCAAAGACACCAAAGGAGGAATGTTTACACTTTCGAGGACATGGAATGAAAGCAAAAATCTCAACCCTAGCTAGAAAGGTGGAGGAGCTAGAAGGAAGAGGTTCATGAAGGGCAAAAGTAAAGGATCAAAACACCGCTACTGTGCCAACCCATTCATCGCTGTCAACCCATCACAATCCAGGGAACATCATCCCGAAAGTTCTATCAACAAAGATTCTAATGTCAGAGCATGCTAATGTCAGCACAATATAAGCCACAACCTAATGCCCCACACGCAGAATACATACAATTCCAATTGGAAGAATCACCCTAATCTCCGGAAACCTAATCCCCCCGCTCTATGTCCCCTCGCTGTGCCAAACAACGCTTTGTTCTATCTCAACCATTACCGCCATCATCCCTTCTCTTCAATTGCTGAACAAGCTATACTGAATTTGAAAGCAACGTAGGCAATTTTGTGGAAGAGCAAAAGGGATAAATGTACGTTTGGCAATGTATAGAACAGATAATCGTGAGGAAAGTACATTGAACAAAAGAATAGATGGGCTTGAGAGCAATCTAAATCAAAAAATTGACAACCTGCAGTATTCAATCACAAAGATCAACAAGTTGCTGGAGATACAGGAGGGAGGAAGGTTCCCTTCCCAAACATTGCCAAATCCAAAAGGGGTACATGAGGTAGGTTCATCCAGCAATTCAGGGATGGATGAAGTGAAATCCATAATCACTCTGAGGAGTGGAAGAGAATAGAGCAACCAAAGGCCTATGATCATCAAGAAACATGCAAGGAAAAAGCATTTAGCCCGAGAGGGTAATCATCAGTGAAGACCCAATGAAGAGAAGCATGCCCCCTCCATTTCCCCAAGCACTGAGAGGCAAGAAAAAAACCCCAAACCAAGCTGAAATTTGGGAGGTGCTAAGGCAAGTGAAGGTGAACATCCCACTGCTCGACATGATTAAGCAAGTCCCAACTTATGCGGTCTCAAGGACCTATGCACAAATTAAGAAAGGGCTAGGTATCAAAAGAAAGCCTTCCTAACCGAGCAAGTCAGTGCCATAATTCAGAGCAAGACCCCAGTCAAATACAAGGATCCAGGATCCCCTACAATTTCAGTTAACATTAGAGGGAATTGCATAGACAAAGCAATCGCCAGACTTGCACAAGCAACCTACCCGCCATACCTGTATAAGCAATATTTGGGGATAAACCTACCTTTTCAACATCACTTTCATTATTGGCTGATGATCGTTGAAGATTCCTAAGGGAATAGTTGATGATGTGTTGGTAAAGGCAGACAAATCTCTACTACCCTAAGACTTTGTGGTGGTGCTCGACACGAGCCACTGCAAGTGGGCCCAATCATGTGCCAATTATCCTGGGAAGACCATATTTGGCCATTGCTAATGCAATCATCAATTGCCGAAATGGGGTAATGCAACTCACATTTGGCAACATGACATTGGAGCTCAATATTTTTCACTTGAATAACAAGCACAAGCTAGTAAGGTGATAAGGAAGGAAGCAATGAAGTCTCGCTTCACCGGGTCGGCGTTGTGGAAGCCAAAGATCCATAGATTGCAAGAATTAGCTAACCAAGATGAAGCGGTTGATTGGGAGCTGTCATCAGTCACCAATGCAGAGCAATTGGTCAGCCCGAAATCACCCTGTGAGAAGAAAATCAACCTGTGCCCAAAAAGTGCTATTTTGAGCCCTATTCAAGATAGGTTTTGAGTGCTTTTTGCGCACTAATCATATGAATTAAGCCAATTGTCATGTGCATGTCCACTTAGTGTTTGATTTGTTTTTCGAGATTGTTTTGGACAGCTTTTGCAGATCTTGGGGAACTTCAAAGAAGCTTACTTATCAGCCGAATGCGAGAATCTCTCGATGATTTCACCTCGAGCCGAGGCGTATTAGAAATGTCAAGATGCAAGAGAAGAATTGAAGGCAGCGATGAATAAGAAGTGGTGAAGGATGCAAGGATGCAGCAGTAGCAGGATCAAATAGATTTTGCTAGATTGCGTACTGCCGGGATTGCGAAAATTTCGCAACGTAGCGAAAATTTCAAGCAATCCCAACAAATTTTCATGTGGAAAATTTCGTCAGGCTAGCGAAATTCCTCGCCTAGCCAGCCAAATCTCACTATTCCTAGAGAAAATTTCCACTTCGCTTATCTCACAAAAATTTCGCTAGGCTAGCTAAATTTCTCTAGTTAGCTTAAATTTTCGCTATGTTAATGTAAATTTCATGCACAGCGAAATTGTCGCCCCTGCTTTTGGTATTATTTGGTTCTAAACGACCACGTTTTGATTAATTACCATTTTGTCCCTTATGTAATTTCATATTTTAGGTAATTTTGCCATTTCACACTTTGGGTTTGGCTATATAAGCCCCCTCAACTTTGTAACCCGAACAAAACTTTTTCATTTAATACAGTTTCCCGCAGCTTTTCATTTGTGGTTTACTTTCGTTTTCCTTCTCTCTCCTCTTCTTTCATTTTCTACTGCCAACACCCCCTTGAGGATGACAACTCAAGTGGGATGTCACAAGCTCATGCCTCTTGAAGAGAGGGTTGCTAAATTTGGCTTTCGAGGGGCTACTCGCAGCTGTCCTCATGCTTCTAATGTTACAGATCGCATTTGTTCCCAACTTTCAAACTAGGTTTAATGCCATTTAATGTCTTTCTTCGTCAATACTTGTCATGTTTAGGTTCGGGCAGATTCTAATGCAGATGCACCGATATTCTTACGGCATTTACTTAAGCCATGGGATGAGGTTAAATGCTAGGGTTTCAAACTGAATGGGACTCTTGAATGTCTTACTGGTTGACTGGGGCCAGGGAGGGTTTTTAAAGGTTAGGTTTTATAGCTAAAAACAAAGATCCGTTTTGGCTTCGACTATATGTCAATCAGCTCTAATGCGAGGAAATAACCCGAGGACACTGTGGACACCCCCATGTTATCAAGCTAGTGACTCCAAGCCTCAAGGTTACCATTTCAACACTCCTTCATATTTGGGCTTTCATTACGCTAATCAAGGAACAACCAACCTCCCATGTTTTTAACCAAATCCAAAATCCAAACAAAGCCTCACCATTTCTCAAACACCGATGCAAATCATTCGTGGGATGAAAACCCATCCTCTGTTCGACCTTAGACCACTATATCGGGCAGTGAGTTTGACTACGACAAAGAGAGGAACTTAGGATATAAATTTTGTTGATTCCGCATCACCTCATCGTGGTACGCACCAGCTTCACCATTGTCATGAAGCCTCACTCGAGCCATCGCTGTCGCATCTCCACTAAGGCCCCGCGCCCGCTTCCAAAGATCGCTTTCCCCATTGTCGGAATTCGCGGTTCGTCAGTCCCTCGAGCCTCCCCGCTCGGTAGTTCTCGCCGCCCTCGAGCTCGTCAGACTCATTAATCGCCGCCGGCCACCACCGCAGCTGCATAAGTGTTCTTTGACAGCCCCCACGCGGCTGCGTTCGGTTAAATTTCGGTCGCTTCCTCGCCGCTTCGCTTCCGCCTCCACTGGGGGCCGTGGCTCGCTCTCGGGGTTCCGCCCGAGCCTGTCCCGAAAAGGCAAGGCATTCCTTCCCCAAACCGTGAGCCCCCGGTCCGGTCTCTATAGACTCTCTTACTATGACATGGTCCGCAGACCCGGGCAGTTCTCGCCACAAATCCCGGTCGATTCAAGATCAGAGATGGAGGGCCCGGGACACCACCTGGGTCGGTTCTGTGCCTATTCTCCTTAATTACCTGCGAATGAGAAACAGAAGGGTCTCACTCGCAGCCTCCGAGGAGCCTCGTGGTTCGTGGAGATATCGCACAGATTAGACCCTGCCCCTTCCCTGCCTCGTAGACGGATCCTGAGGGCCCCGACCCTCCAAGCTGTCCGACATCAAAGTTCGGGGAGTCCTCGTCATTCAGACCTCACCATCGCCTTCACACAGTTGCAGGGAGCTCATCGTCTCCATCTAGCATCGGCGCCGAGGATCGCGCCATTGTTCCACGAGACTCGATTCATGGGAACGTAGGCTCCACGCAGATTTTCTTACGGAGAGTCATTTTAATGACGCGTCAAGACCGACCGTCACCCTGGCTCGAGACTCCATGAGACCGACACGATTACTCCCTCGCCGCCGCTCATGACACCTCGACGCCTACTATCCCGGTGGTGCTTCGCTTCTACCACTCCATGACTTCCCTGGGAGCACCGAACCGTCAGAGCCCGACCACCATAGATGATCGACCGGGAGTACTCCCGAGCAATGGACATTTACCGCTAGTTCGCCGCCAGAGCAAAGCCAATGTCGGGAGGATATCGAGATCGCTGACAACCAACACAAATGAGATGATGGTCCGTCGCTTAGCTGTGAGATACCACCCAAGCAGGCTAGACTTTTCCGAGGCAGCTCCCTCCTCTCGCATGCTTCTCGGATCAATCCGTCCGACTAGCCTCGGTTCCCGCATGAAGACTACGTCCAAATAAGCAGGGAGCCATACCGAGGCCTTTCAGACCGGACCGGGAGGACTGCCCGGCCTCCAGTCGGGTCGCGACACCACGCACTCAAGATAAGGTCCAACGCAGTTGGCTCGGCTCGAGCCGAGTCTTACTTCATTGTTGATGCCACGACTAATGAAGCTAGGTCCCGGAGCATTTGGGATTTCTGTAGAGAGTCTCAGACGAGAGGAGGATCAAAATGCCCTCAAGTCCTGCTTCTTTGGAGCGAGCTAAGGTGATGTTTGATTTCTTTTCTCCAAAGAAGAGGACTCGGGAGGAGGTACCGGGATGAGGTGGCAGAGAGGACTCCCGAGGAGACATGATCCTCGTCTCGAGGCAGGTAGAGGTGGCGAGGAGCCTAAAGGCTTCGATTTATCTCTATCTCCTCCACCTCCTTTAGCCACAGCCCCTGCTGACACTCTCGGCCCATCATATTCAGTGCAGCATTCTCCGGAGTATGTTCATGTCAGTTCGAGGGAGTTCGCAACTGTTATGAATGCTGTCTGTTCACTCGCCACTACACAAGCCGCAGACCGTGCAGATCGCCTGCCGAAAGGCCACTTTAGAGCATTGTCATACCATGCTCCTTCGTGACATGACACCCCTGGCCTCCGCACCGAGCTCACAATGGGCCGAGATCAGTCCCCACGGCACTTTTAGACATGCCGCAGCGCAGCTGAAGAAGCCGCATCCACCACCACCGCGAGTGAGGTGGTCATACTTCCCGGTTTCTAACTTTCCTATCCCTATGACATGTTTCTACTGGGTCGAGGAAAAGTTAGAGTTAGAGTGTCTTCTATCATGTTTTTGTACAGTTTTCAGCTTTATCAACTGCCTACTCATTTTGTATAGGAGTCATGTATTAGCCAATAGTAGGCAGTGATGTTTTTGTTATATTTAGTCAGATACATGTATTAGCCATTTCTGTTATATCAAAAGCTTTATAGCCTTATTTACGCTTACTACACTTTTGAAAATCACTTTTGTGTCTCAGATTTTGTGTTTCAAATTTTCATTTTAGTTGAAAAAATTGAAGCCTCTGGGGAGTGTTACCTTTAATGTTAGAACAATTCCATGCATGATTTAGTTTTCGATCAATTGAGATTTCAGCATATTCAACCTTGAACATTCCCCCTTTGGCTAATTCACACACTGCACACCAGATTATACCAATAGGTTAAGAAGCTATTTACCTCTTTCCACTTTGCAAGAGCCGCTTAGACTGACGACCCATAATAGGTTTATGTTACCCATGTATGAAGGCCAAAGTAGTCTTCCAAAAAGGAAAAGAAAAAGCAAAAAGAAAAAGAAAAGAAGAAAAAGAAAAATAAAAGCCGTGACACTTTGCCTTGAAACCCGAACACGGTCCGAGGGGTATATGGCGAAAGCCTTTAAAGCCCGGCTGTTTAAACCTACCTGCTGGGAGTCATCGACTTAGTGTTCGCTACACGTGGGATGGGTGTAGCTTAATGCGGTTGTAGGTGCTAATTCTCAAATATTCGAGTCCCGGTGAAGCTCCGCAGTTTGTGGTCAAGTGATCCTTTGGCTTGATGCCCTAAACTTTAATTATTGGGAGTCATCCAGGACCTCGTTACACTGATTTCGGCTTAAGTCGAAGCTTTTAGCATTGCACCCATAAATGTAATCAAAGCAGAACAAGAGGAAGCTAGTCCTATTTAGGGTCATTGTCGGGCTTAAAAATCATGGCAAGAGCTGGGGGTCAGAGGGAATAAATTTTTACAATTTCTATTTCTCTGCTCAAACTGGTTACCTTAGGAACAATTAGATGTTGGTGGAAATTCAGGTTGACTTCCTTGAAACCGATGTTGCCCTAAAACTTGTTCTTATATGGTTTTTGTTCTTTCATACCGGTTTTCGATCAGGGTCTAAATTGTTCATACTAAACGTAAAGCTTACCTGTACACACACTTTTTGAACAATATACACTTTCTGTAAAAGCACAGCATACATACCTTTATTGTTTTTAGCATTGCTAAGGGACCAAACGGTCGGTCGGGGTGATTAGTGCCTGCAAGTGCTATTTTGAGCCCTATTTACGATAGGTTTTATAAGCTACACTAATCATATCAATTAAGCCAATTGATGTGTGCGTGTGTCCACTTAGTACCACTCTGATTCCATTTCGAGTTTGTTTTGGTAATTTTGTGTGTTTTTTCGTGCCTCAGCCAATTAGTTCAAGTTTAAGGCTCAAGATATGTGCCAGTCATTCGGGATTTCATAATGTTCTACTATTCAAAATGAAGAAATGCGGGCGGATTGAAGAAAAGGAGGGACGTGTGGAAGCATACACAGATAAACCAGAATTTTCGCTATGATTGCGGTACTCAACGTGATTGCGAAAATTTCAATCATATTGGTACTCGCATCCTAGCCAAATTCGCTATGTGAAAATTTCTAGGCTAGCAAATTTCGCTTAGCTAGCGAAATTTATCATCTTAGCGAAATTTCAATTTCGCGTATCTCATGTGGTCTTCATTAGGCTAGCTTAAATTTGCCGTGATAGCGAAATTCCTCAGCCTGTGTTTTTGGTGTTTTTGATTCTAAACGACCACGTTTTGATATTTTACCATTTTGTCCCTTATGTAATTTCATATTTTAGGCATTTTTGTATTTTCACACCTTTGGGGTTGACTATATAAACCCCTACAACTTTGTAACCCTAAGTAACTTTTCATTTTTATACAGTTTCCCGCAGCTTTTCATTTTAGGTTCACTTTGCTCTCTTCTCTCTTCTTTCTTCTCATTTTCTCTGGTCACAACACCCCTCGAGATGACAACTCAAGGGATGTCACAAGCCTCATACTTCAAGCACATATGTCACATTGCTTCTTGGGGTTGTCAACAGTTGTCCTCATAAGCCAATGTTACAGACAACATTTATGGTTCCCAACTTTCCAACTTAGGTTTAATGTCATTTAATGTCTTTCTTTGATCACTTGTCATATTTTTGTCTGCATTCTTGCCGGTAGATGCACTGATATCCTTTAGATGTCATTTACGAGCAATTAAAAGAGGTTAAATGCTGTGGTTTCCAACTCGAATGGGACTTTGAATGCTTAGTATTTGGTTCCACCTGGGCCAGAGCCGGTTCTAAGTACAGTTTTATAAGATAAACAAAGATCCTATTGGCTTACTATATGTCATTTGCCCTAATGCGAGGAAATAACCCGAGGACATTTTAATACCCCCATGTTATAAAGCTAGTGACCCAAGCCTTCAAAGTTACCATTTCACACTTCACATTAAGCCATTACAGCTTAGTCAAAGGAACAAACAACCTCTCCATCAAGCTTTTAACCAAATCCATTGTAATCCAAACAAAAGTCTTCACCATTTTCAAACATTGATGCAAATCATTCAGGGATTAAACCCATCCCGTGTTCGACCAGGACCGCTATATCGCAGCAGCTCGACTACTAGGAGGAACATCGAAACAAAATATTGTTGATTCCGATCACCCTACCGCGTGGCATCTAATCAGCACACACGCCTCTCTTTCAAAAGGAACTCCAATCTATTATGGGTCACAACGGTTAAGGGGCCTGCTTAAAGTAAGAGGAGTATGCAACTTCTCAGCTTATTGATGAAAACTAATGTGAACTCTGTGTGTGGCTAGAGAATGGTGGAAGACAAGGGGGAATTACCAGGGTCTTCAACTGACCAATAACTCAATCAGGCATGGAACCATTCTAGCACTTGGTATCATACAGTGCTTCAACTTTTCAATTTACAGGAAAGGTAAAACCACCATAATAATGGGCAATATGAGATGCAAAAGTGTAGAATGATAGATTCAGATTATATATATCCAAAATTACAAAAATTTTACTTTTGCAAAAATAAGTAAACAACAAGCCTCTACATAAACAAAAATGGGCTTTGCTGGGCATGTGGTACAAGTAAAACTAAAATCAAAAGTATGAACATCACTTCCAACACTAACTGTCCCGACAACGGAACGAGAAAGTTAGTGGAGGAAGTGGTACCTCCTCACCTGGTCGGAGAAGGATTATCTCACTCGGGCAGCCGAGGTGCTACCGGTGAAGTGGTTGAGGCATCGCGCCTGCCAACACATCCAAGGCAGCTGCAGGGGCCGATGGTGGAGGAGTTGATCCTGCCGGGGGAGGGATAGCTGAGGCCAGAGTAGGGGTATGCGGAGACAAGTAGGAGGCCTGCTGCTCTATACCGCACGAAGCAAATTCCTCGGATTCATTGCAACAAGAAATTTCTATGTGGTCATCCTCTCTCGCAAGTATGGCCTCGGGCCGCTTAATGAAGTCAGAGTGGCTTCGAGAATGTGAACTGCTCTCCATGAGAGCCGTGAGTCCCCGCAAAGAGGGTAATGCACGTGGCTGTGTGAGGTACTCTACCACGAGACCGATCGTAGCAATGGGTACGGTGTCCGAAGGCTCTGAGGGGCAAAGGGCACTGAGCTCGAGGTACTAATGTCGAGCATCGATTAGTACCCAAAAAGTGTTATTTTTAACCCTATTTCGCATAGGTTTTTGAGTGCTTGTGTACTAATCACACTAAGCCAATAGGACGCAGTAGGTCCCTTCGTACTAATGATTGTATTTCGAGTACGTTTGTGGTAGTTTTTGCGTGTTTCATAAGCCTATCCTACCATATCAAGTTAAGCATATCTAAGTTGAGCCGACAGCACCAGTTCATATGATTTATATTCGATTACATCAAGTTCGAATAAAGGAATCAAGATAAAATAAGCCGGATGCAGTCGAATATGCGGTGATGCGCGTTGTGAGAAGACAAGGAAATTTCGCTAGAATAGTGAAATTTTCGCAATTATAGCGAAATTTTCGCTACATAGTGAAATTTCGCTATATAGCGAAATTTTCTGCTATAGCGAAACTTCCTGCTTCCTGTTTTTGGGTACAAACGACCCCGTTTTTGGTTTTTTCCATCTCTACCCTCACTGTAATGATACTTTTAAGGATAAATTGGTATTTTCACCTTTTTGTAAGGCTATATAAGCCATTTTATGGACAATTTGTAACCTAACTATTCATTGAAGGCATTTTAATACGCCCCCTGTTTTCTGGCCCTATTTTCTCTCTCTTCTCTCTTCTTTCTCTCACTTTCTAGGTTGGGTAAATCAACACACCCTTGAGGATGACAACTCAAAGGATGTTCTCAGATAAAGCCTCCAAACCTCGAAAAGGAGGGTTGCTAGGTTGGTTGACGCGGGTTTGATGTGATCCTCCGTTTTCACTGGCAAGCATCGGGTATTTATGTTTCAAACTTCAAAACTAGGTTTGAAAAGCTATTTGATGTACTTTCGTCAATACTTGGCAAGCTTTTAGGGTTCAAATGTATTCTTAATGTTAGATACACCGACATCCATTAGCTTGTCATTTATGAGCCACTCCGGGGTAGGTTAAATGCTACTCAACCAGGAACATTTAATGCTCGCGAAATGCTATGGTTCAAACAGAAAGGTACTCAGGCTGGTTTTTTAAAGTTAAAACAAAGATCCTGGCTATAAATGCCTATAGGTCATTTGCCCTAGTGCGTAGGAAAATAACCCGAGGACACCTTTTACAACCCTATCATACCAAACTAGTGGCCCAAAACTTCAAGGTCTTTTACATTTTATTTCAAATACCTTCAGCTTAACATAGTTGACAACAACCACACTTTTTATACAAATCAAATCCAAAACAAAAGCCTCACCATTTTGAATCATTATACAAATCATTTGTGCACGAAACCCATCCCAGTTGTTCGATCCTAGAGCCACTATACAGCAGCTAGCTTTACTACTAAGAGTAGGAGGAATTCTAGGTATAAATTCTTGTTGATCCCAACCCTATCATGCATGAATCAAATGGCGCCGTTGTTCGGGATGGTGCCAAACTAAGCGACGATGAAAGAATGGGTACTTGTAATCTTCATTACAAGTATTGGTGACCTTTTAAACCTTTTTGATTTCATTGTTTAGAATTTCAAGTTTTTTTTACTCAAAGAATAATTGTCGAAATGCTTTTTTTATAACAATCATTTTATTTTTCACTAACATCGATCTTTTCGGGTAAGCCCTGCTGTTGCTCTTGCTTTGTCTTCTTTTGTCAAAGGTATTTATATCACTGGATAAAGGTATATCGAGCAGATTGCAAAGAGCAGTACACCAATTGAACAAGGTTGTGAAGTCAAGAACACAAGGAGAATGGATCCTCCACCCAAGAACAAAGAAAAGTCAAGAAGGCGCCTGGAACCCTACAACATATAAGTCAATGAGAGACCAATATACACTTCCTAGAGTGAGTGCACCTTCCTACATCATACCACCTGCTGATGATGTGGCAATGAGACCCTATCTGGTGCCTCTGCTTCCCACTTTTCATGGAATGGAGAATGAAAATCCATATACGCATATCCGGGAGTTCGAGGAAGTTTGCACAACTTTTAAAGAAGGTGTGTCTGACATGGACCTGCTTAAGCTGAAAGCATTCCCTTTGACACTGAAAGACAAGGCCAAGATTTGGCTCAATTCATTGAGTCCGAGAACAATTAGAAATTAAGTCGATCTTCAAGATGAATTTTTGAAGAAATTTTTCAGTACAACCAAGACCAACAGTTTGAAGAGGCAAATCTACACTTACTCGGCCTACGATAATGAGAAGTTTTATCGGTGTTAGGAGAGATTCATGGAGACCATCAGTGCATGTCCAATACCATGGGTTTGATACATGGATGCTTGTGAATCACTTCTATGATGGTATGTCTCTGGCCATGAAGCAACTACTAGAAACCATGTGTGGAGGGGACTTTCTGAGCAAGAACCCAGATGAAGCTATGGACTTTTTGAATTATGTGGCCTAAACCTCCAAAGCATGGGACGAACCGAATCCAAGAGAGGCCGGGGTGGCCTTCAACCCACCAAAGGGAGGCATGGCGCATTTTCAAGACACTGGGAGATGAAAGAAAAATTGACCACTTTGACACGAAGGTCGAGGAGCTAAACGAGAAATCAAAGATGAAGTGCAAGCAAGGAATGAATTGCCTCGCGATCTCACCCGCACTCGCTTAATCGTCACCAAGTAGCCATCCCGAGAGCACTCCATTCATTGGGCTTCCTTCGAGGGATCGACGCAAGAGTACGCTCATGTTCGGGCCGTGGGCCAGCTACCTACAAATGCTCCCTTATGGCAATATAATCCTAAATCAAGGAATCATCCAAACTCATCATGGAAGCAAACCTCCCCGTGATATGCTCCCCCAAGGAGCACAACAAATAGCTTAGCTCTGACTTCAAAGATGTACAAAGAAGCAGCCTTCCACCTTCTTTTCTCCCCGTTGGAGCGTGCACTAATTCTAAGCAAGGTAGTGGGTACCTCAGGAGGAACAAAATTGTTGAATGTTCAAAACCAATCAAAAATCGAGACAAGAGAGAGCTCACTCAACAAGAAGATTGACAAGATAGCATTCGAGATCCTCCAACAAATATGACAACTTGCAAAGTTCCATTTCAAAAAGTTATCTAACCAAAGAAGAGGGTCCTCAAAAGGGAAATTCCCTTCCTCGCATACACAAAGAAACCCTGTGGGAATGTATGATAGGTTTCGCCAGTGATATCACGCGAGAATTGATGAAGTCAAAGCAAGAGGACTTTGGAGAAGTGGTACAAAAATTGAGAACCAACAGCCCTAAAGATCAACTTTCAAGAAAGTTCCCATAGTGGTTTAATCCACTGTGAGGAAGAACAACCAAGAGTGTGGGAAGAGGTGAAACACGCACCCTCCTTTCCTAAACAAGCACTTCGAAAAAGGAAAAATTCAGTTAACCAAACTGAAATTTTAGAAGTACTACGGCAAGTGAAAGTTAACATCCCTCTCCTCGATATGATCAAGCAAGTCCCCACGTATGCAAAAATTTTTAAGGACCTATGCACGGTGAAAAGAGGCTTTAATGTGAATAAAAAGGCCTTTTTGACCAAGCAAGTGAGTGTCGTCATTGAGTGCAAGACTCTTGTGAAGTATAAAGATCCGGGGTGTCCTACAATCTCAGTGAACATAGGCGGAACTTGTGTGGAAAAGGCATTACTAGATTTGGGGGCAAAAATCTATTGCCTTTTTCCATGTACCAGCAGCTTGGGCTAGGTGAACTTAAGCCAACCACTATCACCTTGTCTCTAGAAGATAGGTCCATCAAAATACTAAAGGGGACAATTAAGGATGTTTTGATTCAGGTGGACAAATCTTACTACCTGCTGGATTTTGTAGTGCTTTGATACCGAACCGGTCGCAAGAGGGCTAACTGCTGTGCCAATCATCCTGGAAGGCCATTTTTGGCCACTCAATGCGATATCAATTGTCGAAATGGGGTTATGCAACTCAATTGGAACATGACTGAACTCAATATCTTCCACTTCGAAAAAGTGATATGCAACCAGTGGAGGATGATTGTGAAGAAGTATGCATAATATACAATTTTGAAGAATAAAAGTAATGAGCAAAGAAGTGCAAGAGCGTGTTAACCCGTGAGTTATCCGAAAGCCTTGTAGAGCAATGTGAACCTTAATGCATGAGCTCAAAAGTGGGTGCCGAAGAAAAAAATGGAAATTCTACCTTTGTTGACTGGAGAAGAGGAAAAGGAACCTCAACGCTTGGATCTCAAACCCGTCAGGAATTAAAATACATTGAAGAAAACAAGCAGTTGTCCAAATGTAATATCATTACCGCGAATTCACTCTACAGAAAACAACTGGCCGTGACCTCTCAAGATGAACAAGCAAGCTGGTGGAAAATTTCTATTTTAAAAGGCATCAACTCCAACAATCTCGCACCCATCACATATATTTAGAAGAAGAGTCAAAAGTTGTGTTAGCAAACAATAAAGGAGATTGAATCCCACATGCGTGAGGTAGTTCAGACAGTTCCTGAAGTTGTTGCAAGCCCAGATTACTTAATCATCTCGATAGCACTCTGCAAGCCCACCAGGAGTCAAGAAGTCGGTGACCATCAAAAATGAAAAGGACCAGGATGGTTCCACCACTTTACCACCGATGGGAGGGTATGCATAGATTATAGGGAGGCTGAATGCAAGAACTTAAAAGACCACTTCCCACCGTCTTCATTGATTAGCTTCTTGAGAGAGTTTCTGGGCACCCATTCTATTACTTTTTGGATGGGTATTCAGGGTACTTTTAGATAGAGATCGCACCAGAGGATCAAGAGAAGACCACATTTACTTGTCCATTTGGAACCTAAGCTTACAGGAGGATGACTTTTGGTCTCTGCCACCTTCCAGAGATGTATGCTTAGTATATTCAAAGGATAAGCAGGAGCTTGATACGGAAGTATACATGGATATCACTATATAATGGAGGTGATTTTTGGAAGAATGCTCGACTAATCTTGAAACCATCCCGCAAGGGCGCGGAAAAGAACTCGTGCTTAATCGGGAGAAATGCCATTTTATGGTTAACTAAGGGATTGTGCTAGGCATGTCAATATTTCTAGTGTGGGAATAGAAGTCGATACAAAAATTGAACTTATTTCAACCGCTTCTAATAAATGTAAAATAGTTAGGCAATTTCTCGCTATGCAAAGCTTACAGAGATTCATCAAGGACTTTAAAGATCATGCTTCTTTATGTTTACTTCGAGAAAGATGCTAAATTTGTTTCGGGATAGAGATCGCCATAAGAGCTTTGAAGAGCTAAGGTCCCATTTGACCACTGCACCAATAGTAAGGGCACCCAATTGGCAACGCTGAGGTGATGTGATGCAAGTGATTCGTTATTGGAGCAAGCTTCTTGGACAAAGAGAAGTAGAAAACCTTATGTAGTCTATTATGCAAGAAAAACTCTGAACGGGCTAACAAAGGAACTATACTAATGGCAAGAGAAAGAATTGTCAAGTAAAGTGGGTTCATGCCTTAGACAAATTTCGAGCATACTTCATTGGGTCCGATATAGTCATTTACAGATCATTCGCTTGAAATATCTCCCAACTCAAGCAAAATGCTAAGGCAAGACTTATCCGATGTTCTTTTGTCGTGAATTTAATTTGCAAATTAGTGACAAAGTGGTAGAGAATGTTGTGGCAGACCATCTTTCAAGATTAACCATAGCCCACAACACTCATAGCCCCCCAATAAACGATGAATTTCCTGAAGAATCTCTAATGCAGTTGAAGAATGTTCCCTGGTATGCTCACATTGCCAATTGCTTAGCAATAGGAGAAACTCCAGCTGATTGGAAAGAACAAGATAGAAAGTATTTCTTAGCGAAGATCCATTCCTATTATTGGGAATAATCCTTCTTGCTTTTAACATCGCGCATAAGATAATTAGGAAGTGTGTGCCTAAAGAAGAGCAACAGGGAATTCTAAGCCACTGCCATGAGAATGCCTATGGTGGTCACTTTGCTTCCCAGAAGACAACAATGAAGGTGCTGCAGTCTGGTTTCTACTGGCCTTCTCTTTTTAAAGAAGCTCACCAAATGTGCCGAGTATGTGATATAGATAAAGGCTCTCGAAATTGTCTCGGCTGGGACATGATGCCCCTAAACCCAATTTTTAGTAGTCGAGCTATTTGATGTTTGGGGCATCGATTACGGGACCTTTCACGTCTTGGCTGGCATGCATACATATTAAGGGTAGACTATGTATCTAAACGGGTCGAGGTAATCCCCTCGCAAACCAATGACCATAGAGGGTGCTCAAATTCTGAAATAAAACATCTTTTCCAAGTTTGGGGTACCAAAGCCATTATTAGTGATGGGGTTCACTTCAGAATAAACCCTTAGAAACCTCATGGCTAAATATGGTGTTAAACACAAAGTGGCTACCCCTTACCACCCCTCAAACAAGCGGTCAAGTAGATCACATCAGGGAGACATAAAGACTCATTTTAATGGTTAGTGGTGAACAACAACAGAAAAGATTGGTCCCTCAATTTGCTTGATTCACCGTGGGCCTACGGTATCAAAATTTTCAAAACGATTCTCGAATGTCCCTTATCAAGCCAGTACGGCAAGGCATGCCATCTTCCAATGGAAATCGAGTACAAAGCATGGTGGGCAATCAAGAATAACATGATTTAAGTAGGGCTCGCTCAAAAGATTCCTTGATCTCACGAGTTGGAGGAACTACGAAATGATGCCTACTAACTCAAGATTGCAAAGGAAAGATCGAAAAACGGCATGATCAGATGATAACCCTGCAAGAATTTCAAAAGGGGGACCAAGTCCTCCCGTATGATTCCAACCCATATATTTCTCGGCAAGCTCAACGAAGCAATGAGTCGGCCTCTGCGTTATCTCATTATTCGTTAAGAGGAGGAGATTTCCATCCTTGATCCTCCATGACCGATATTCCAGCCACTGAGTTGGTCTGGTCTCCACTGAGACCAAACTGCAGCTCAAAATTTTGGTTTTCTTTTTGTTCAATTTTTAGTTTATTTTATTTTTAGTATTTTTATTTATTTTAGTTTTTAATTAAAACCATCTTTGAAATGTTCAGTTTAATATTTTATTTTTATTTTTATTTATTTTATTTTAAGTTATTTATATTGTTTCTGTTTTTATTTTGCAGATAAATGTCAAGTATTTAAATTCCCGCTATAATAGCTAAATTTTTCCTCGTGGCTCTTCTACGTCGGTACCTTTTAACAAGCCAAGCACCATTAAAAGCCCCTCATTTTCATTCACACTTTTCTCGCACCTTTCTCCCAAGCTCCCGAGCCACACTCCCTATATCGTCTCCCCGCACCAGCCCACTCCACGCACGCCGGAGCTGCCTGGCTGTCGCCAGCCTCGAGCCGCTTTAGAGCCAAGCCCTGCATTTCGGGCCCTCACGCCTACACTCGCTTCGAGCCGCACGATCAGCTGGCTGCCGGTCTCGCCTCCTACCGCGCACCCGGTGCCTCCGCGCCCATGGTTCGCACTCGTGGAGTGGCATCGATTCCCACTCGTCTGCACCCGCACCGCTTAGAGACGGCGCCGTACATCTAGAGTCGCCGCTGGGCATTCTTCCGGCCAGATGCCGAGGTACCTCCTACATTGACTACTGATGCAGCTGTGATGCAGAGTTCAGCCTCTTCTACTATTCCGCAGGGAGGCTCGTCTCCGAAACCCATCCGTGCGACACACCGCTGACCTCGCCCCTCTCTCTTGTGCATCCACATCACTCGAGGCCTCGCCTTCCAAGCGAGTTCAACACTGGGCCCGGTGGGAGTTCACACCCAGCCCGAGCCGCTCCTCCAACCGCCAGTACATCGCCCCGGCCATCCCCATCTCGAGGATCAAAGGCCCCGATGTTTCAACAGGCCCGACACTAGGGAACATGAATCGGTCGCTCCAAGGACTTTCAATGAGTCCTACTATGATAACGGCAGACCGGCACCCAGACCGCTACCTAGATTCGATGCGCTGGTCCATGTGTATTCCTCGCTAACGTTTATGTCTCCAAGGCGCTTTTCATCCCCGGTGGTACTCGAGTTTTATCATACTACGATATCCCTGGAGGTCCGATCCGATGCAGCCTTCTGCCTCAAAGCACAGATGGCCGGTCCCGGGATTCTACGAGCTCCTGACATCACCGCATTGGGCTTGCTAGTAGTTTTGGAAAACTCCGAATATTATCAGCAGTGGCCTCACCCATCGCCTAGAGAGATGATTCACTCTCTCTCTTGAGACACTACAGCCGGATCTATACTTTTCCGCCTGTAGCTTCCTCCTCAGATGCTCCTCATGGACCTCACTGATTTCGTCCAATCTGCTCCCATCGTAGCATTATTTACAAAGATGTAGGAGTTATTCTCGAGGCTCAGACTTGACATCCGGCGGTATTGGTTCAATCCGGCAGAGCTGGTTATGACTGCTTTACTTCACTTCGAGGAGAAGGTCCAATTTGAAGGACCTAGTTCAAGGAGGCTATTCCACTATTGATGCCGCCGGTTACTATGCCACGTCTGAAGCATCTTGGGTTCCTGAGGAGTTTACTCGCACAGAGCATCAACAGTTGTACTCGCATCTTATCCCTGAGCTTGACCCCCGTCTATGCCACTCTCATTTTTACACCACAGAGTGAGGTAGAGGATGATTTGAGAGACCTACCTATGCGAGAGCAAACATCCCAAGTGGGTGGAGGTGAGAGGACTCATTCCTGATTCATCCCTTCGCTTCCACCTCCCACGTCCCAACTCCTCCCGAGACTCAAGCCCATCCTCCATCACAACAGTATTTGAGCACATCCCCGCCACTTATGTGGGATTTGACAATAAGCATGGATGCTGTCCGCGCACTTGCTACTTCGATCACGCATCTTTAACGGCCACTCGCATGTAAAGATTAGCTGGGTTTTATGGCCCGAGCCGAGGTCACTCTTAGAGCATAATCGCTATTCTCCCACAGAGATACAGCCACCTAGGTCTCCCACCGCCATGCGTTGACCGAGACTATACAACCCACTACTCAAGACCACCATCTCGTTTCCGCTCTCGCAGCCTCGCTGGATGTGCCTGCTGCCGCCCGCAGCAGCTTCGCATCCACTCCGCATCTACACCACCGCAGAGGAGGTAGGTCACACTTCCTTCTCTAGCTTCCATCCCTAACCCGTGAGGACACGCTTATACTTTGGTTGGGGGAGAGCTACTGTATGGCATTTATCTTACATTTGTTTCTGCTTTTATACTTGTCGTTTTTTAGTTCTTATCAACTACCTACTTATTCTGTATAGGACTGTTTTGTATGTGTATGTATTTAGCCAATAGTAGGCGCTATTTATTATGTTTAGCTATGTATAAGAGTCTACCATGATAAGCTTATACTAGCCCTTGCTATATTAAAAGCTTATAGCAAAGATTTACATTTTCACTTTTGCACCCATACATTTTTTTTTTTACTTAACTTTGTATATGCATAGTGTTAAGCCTTTACAAGCAGGTTGAACTTCTAAGCCTTTCCTAATGGTGTCAACGTTAGAAGGGCCCTATGCCGAGTTGAGTGGGTGACTAGTTAACTTCTTGTTGTATTTAGCCTGTCTCTTCCACCTTTAGCTCGCCACACACTGAGTACGTTTGGTCTCATTGATAGGCTCAGGAACAACACAAAACCCCCTTTTACGTTGCAAACCCTTACCTAGTGTCGCTTACTCCCTTGAATAGGTTGTGGACCCCCATGCATAGAAGGCCAATGTGTGTCTTCCAAAACAAAATAAGAGAAAAAGAAAAAGCAAAAGAAAAGAAAAGAATCGCTTGCCTCGCTCTCTTGAAACCCAAGCACTGGCGTAGGGGTATATGGTGAGTGCCTTTAAAGCTCCTGCGCCCTAAACTTCACCGGTTTGGGAGTCGCCGACTTTTGTTCAAGCACGTGGATAGGGTGGAGTTTAGTGAGTTGTAGGTGCCGGAGGCTCGAAATCATTCGAGTCCCGGTGAAACCTATAGAGTTTGTGGTCAAAGATCCTCATGGCTTGATGCCCTAAACCTCTACCGGTCGAGTCAAGCCGGGTTAATCCTCAAGCATCGGACTTTGGTGAAGTCAACCTCAAAGACGCACCCTACAACGCAAAAGAATTGTGTAATAAGGGCGTCCTCGATCATTTAGGCTGTTAACACACAAGGTTATGGCATTAGCTCTGGGCTGTGGGGAGAGGCCGCATGCTTCGTAGTTTATGATTGAGACCTAATCAAACAAACCCGTAGCTTTGTAAAAGAGCCCGGTTCATGCCTCGAGAGCTGTTGGTCGGGGCTAACCCGATATAGTTTTCTATTCTTTCAAGATGGTTATTAGTTCAGGTTTTCGTGATTCTCATCGCAGTTATGCACATCGTACAAACCTTTTGACCTCACATGTTTTTTGCTTCTACTTGTTATTTATTTCGCATTGCTACTGACTAGCAATGTGTCTATTGGTGTGATTAGTACCCAAAAAGTGCTATTTTGAACCCTATTTCAGATAAGTATTGAGTGCTTTTTGTGTACTAATCATATTAATTAAGCTAATTGACACGTGTAGGTCCCTTTGGTACTAATGATTGTATTTCAAGGCTATTTGTGGTAGTCTTTGCAGGTTTCATAAGCCTATCCTACCATATTAAGCTAAACATATCGAAGTTGAGCTGGTTTACACCGAGTTCGTATGATTTATATTCGATTACATCAAGCCGGGAATGAAGGAATTGAAGATAAAGAATGATGCAAGCCGGAATATGCAAAGATGTGCAGAGAAGACAAGGAAATTTCATGAATAGCTAAATTTTAATTATAGCTTAAATTGCGAATTATAGTGAAAATTTCTTTACAGTGCATTTTCGCTTGACGCAGAAAAATTTCAATATATTAGCTTAAAATTATATAGCGAAATTTCTTTTCTTCAAGATAGCGAAACTTCCCGCTCTGCTGGGGTACAAACGACCTCGTTTTTGTTTTTCCCATCTCTACCCTCACTTCTGATAATATACTATACATAAATTGGTATTTTCACCTTTGTAAGGCCATATGTTTATTTATGGACAATTTGTAACCTAACTATTCATTGAAGGCATTTAATACGCCCTGCTTTCTGCGCTCCCATTTTCTCTTCTCTCTCTTCTCTCTTCTTTCTCTCACTTTCTATAACCAAACACACCTCGAGGATGACAACTCAAAGGATGTTTGGCTAAAGACTCCAAACCTTGAAAAAGAGGGTTGCTAGGTTGGTTGATGGTTTACAAGGATCCTCTATTTTTCACGAGATGTGCCATCGGGTATATATGTTTCCAAACTTTCAAAACTAGGCTTAAAAGCTATTTGATGTACTTCTTCGTCAATACTGGTGTTTTTAGATTCAAAGGTATTCTTAATGTTAGATACACTGACATCCATTAGTTGTCATTTATGAGCCATCGGGGTAGGTTAAATGCTAGATTTCAACCGCAAGAAATGCTTAATGCTCAAGAATGCTATGGTTCAAAGAGGAAAGGTACTAAGGGTCAAGCCAAAGTTAAACAAAGATTCTGGCTGCAAATGACCAGGTCATTTGCCCTAATGCGAGGAAATAACCCGAGGACACCTTTCATAACCCTATCATACAAACTAGTGGCCCAAAACTTCAAGGTCTTCTCCTTTACATTTTATTTCAAATTACCTTCGCAATAACATAAGGACAACAACCACACTTTTTATACAAATCAGAATCCAAAAACAAAGGCCTCACTCTATTTGAATCTGGTTTATATAAATCATTTGTATGATCTAAAACCCATCCCCAAAGAGTTCGATCTCAGAGCCACTATAGTCAGAGTAGTTTTAGTACGGAAGTAGGAGGAATTTAGGTATAAATTTTGTTGATCCGGAACCCTATTAGGACACGAATCAACTGGTACTGTGGTCGGTGGAGCCGAAGAGACTGGAGGGGGTACTGGTGAAGCCGGGAGATGAGGCTCCTCGCTGTGTTCGCCATAGGGACAGTCCCCGTGACTCATCGCCTCCTCATCTGATCCAGGAGGGGGAAGATGAAGGCTCGAGGCCTAGCCCGCCACCGATCGATAGTAAGGGTGGTCTCACAGCCGCGGCGACTCTCCAATCGAGGCTCGACCGAACCCGACGTTTAATCTTACATAATACGAAAAATAAAAGAGGCATGGACTCCTACTGCGGCGCATCCTGCCAGAACTCCTCGTCCCTCAAATGAAATAAGGACGCTTATAATCGCCTCGCTTGCCGAACCAAGAAACAAATGCGAGACATATAACACTTCCAAGATAGCTCCTCTTATGAACAATATGCCAGTGGAAACATTAGACCTCAAAATGTGGTCTATTAAAGCATACGCCGCCGAGCCGTCGACAATATCAACCCACCAAGAAATGGCCCATAGAGAGGAGCCTGACCATCTCCCGGTCATGGACGGGGCCATCGTTTATAACTAGTCGCTGGAAAAGGACCACTCCGGAAGACGGAGAGTTACCGTGATGTCTGAGTCCGGCATCCCTGGCCGGCCATCGAGAAAAGTGAAAGTGGGGCCTGCCGCTCAAGCCTAGATGTCATCGTATGAAAGAACTCGATGACTACCCGACGATAGTAGAATCGACGCAGCACCATGAACGACTCCAGATGATATCGCTGCACAAGGAGCATGGAGTCAAGGAGCCCTTCGGTCTCGCCAGAACGCCGGAGATCGTAAGACACCTCCCATGGAAATCTCCCTCCGCAAACAACATTCCCGATGGGGTCGCAGGGAAGCGTAAGGTCACCACGATGGAAGCAAGAGATAAGTCGAGGGCTCTGGAAATACCCTGATAAGGTGGTGAGGGTGGCGCCTGGTCCTCACGATGACTCCCTCCGGCTCCCGTCCGCCCTCGCTGTTCGGGACCTTCGGGCCGGCTTCGATGCGGCGAGAGGGAAGTGAGTGAGGCCAACCTGGCATGATATCTCCCCAGGCAGGCTGGCGTAGGAGGAACCTCAAAGATCGCATGCAGGCTCCGCACACGCCGTGTGGAAGCAACAAGAATAGGCCACGCAAAGCAGCATCGCAGAGCCTGGCACTCATCGCTGGCGGGCAGGAGACTGGCCTGAGTGGAGGTCCCAAAGCAGGGGAGGGACTCGGGCACACCACACAAGGAATGAGCTCCTCTAGTCTTCGCCATTATCGGGCCTAAGGGAGAGCAAACTTGAGAGGAGATGGGTTTTTCAGAAACTGGAAGGATGAAGTGAAATGAAAATGAAAGGAAACAAGGATTTATATAGGAAGGGAGGGGTATGTGGGAAGACAAAAGCAATTAATGGCATTTAGTGACCATTAATTATTTGGCTCAAAAAGATAATAAAATTTAATTGCAGGAACGTGAAATGGAGGGCTGCGAAAACGAAGGTCAGAAATGAGAAGAGAATGTTGTCTCATAGGGTCAGAATTTTTCAGAACTCGCGAATTTTAGCAAGTTACGAAAATTTTCACAACTTGAGAAATTCTAGTAAAATTTTCGCTTCCCTGAACTGAACACCGTAATAACACAAGACCAAAATTATGAGAAGTTGCTTGAAAATAAGAAAATTCACAAAATTTGGAAATTAAAGGATATTAATGAAAATCCTAATTTAAAAATTGAAATAAAATAAAACAAAAATCTCATTAAAATTTGGAGTGGTTTAAAAATTCATGCTGAAACCACTCCCTGTTATGCTATTTAGAGGTTTCATGGAGGGTCAAGGAGGAGAAGCCCCTCCATGCTTGCAGCCGAGGTGTGCCGCATTCGAAGTTCAACCTCGGCTTCCCGGGTTGTTAAGCACATGCTCTCCTCGTGGTGCCGAGGCATGACAGAGGGGCAGGAAGGGTGGATCGATGCGCTTGATCTCATTAATCGTCTGCGTTCTTCGTTAATTCTCCCCGCAGCTTTGATGAAAGCACCGTGCTTTCCCTACACCTATGCCACTGTGCAAACTTCTTTCTCGATTTCTCGCTCCTCACCGCTTATCCTTGCCGCTTCAAGTGAAAGATGTCGAATTCCAATGTCATGTTTTCAAGGTGAGCTGCATAACCCCATTCCGCACTGCTGATTATGCGATTAGTCAGGCCAAAAAATAGCCTCCTATACGATGGGCACTGTGAGTGCTCTCTCGCCATCGCTCGTGATCAAGAACCATGCAGGAATCCATCTGGATAGTAGAATTGGTTTATCTTACCGCGACATTTCAACTATCCTCGTATTTTCACCGATCAACTGGCTAAGGATAGGTGATGTCGGGCGGTGCTTTAGCTCTCCCAAAACCTAATCGCCAGACACCGAAAATGCGCAGGGTCGACACTAGCTCAAATCCGGGCCAAAGGCCTTGTCTGGCGCAGTGTCCCTCCAATGTCAATCAAATGGTGGGGGTCCTCGATTCAGATAACCAAGGTTCGCAGACCGACGACGGAGTCAATTTTGCTCGTTAGAAGGCTTTCTGTCAATGCCCAATCCCTTTTTGATTGTGTACAAGTCCTTTAGAAATTTTGCATAAGTAGGGACTTACTTGATCATGTCAAGTAGGGGAATGTTCACCTTGACCTACCTCAACACTTCCAGATGCCTCTCTCTGCTAGAAGCCTTCTTCGACTCTGCGGTTGAGGAAATTGGGAGGACATGATTCTTCTCTATCGAATCCTCTTAATGAATATATGTTCAGCTCCTTTCCTCCGTTTTGGTTTTTCACGTTGTGTTTAGGCATCTACAAGCCAATTTCCTTACCACTTCAAAGTGACAATGGCCCCGCACTTCATCCATTCTTTCTGTGCTCGCCGAAAAGCAGTTCTACGCACTCCCAGATCGGGCAAAGGTCCGGAGGAATTCCCTTTCTCCAGCACTGCGGGTCGATTGTTCAAAGTTAACGATGGATGACTCGCATGGTATCAATTTTTTGATTTAGGCTTTTGGGAAGCCCATCAATTCTTTCGTCTACGGAGCTTTCTACCTTTTCTATTCTTCGTTAATCCGGGCATTGATAGTTTTCGCTTCCCATGTAAAATTCCCCACCACCTTGCTCAAATTCATGATAGCTGTCCGCAGTGACGAGGTTGGTATCGCTGCCGCCGAGAGGTGGACCCCGGGGAACATATAATCGGAGGTCTAGGCTTCCAAAGAGTCAGGTGGTTCTTCCAATGATTATAAGTGGGTCACGATATCAGTAATCAGTCAGACCTATTTTGTCCCACAACATTTCATTTTCAACCAAAGAACTTTATCAAGGAGAAATTGGACAATGTTCTCTCGTGAGCCAGACTGGACAATTGAACATGGTTGGCCGATGCCTCGCCACGCCCGCACCCTCCTGCTAGTTTCTCTGTTCAAGTTCTTCCATTCTTCTGTTCAAGGTGGACAGCTTAGCCTTTATTTCCACTTCCTCCATCAATGAGTAAATGCCTCCTCTGCTTATCATGTTGGTTTTATTCTCTCCACCCCTCGGGGTTCATTTCATCCCATCCCTTGGAGTGTTTCATCCACGTAGTTCAAAAAGTCCATCAAGCCATCAAGATTTTTGCTGAGGAAGTCCCCTCTCCACAAGACGGTCTCAGTAAGAGTTGTTTCATGGAAGGACATTCCATCGTAGAAGTGGTTCACTAGCACTATGTATCAAATCCATGGTGAGGGCATGCAATATTATTTCCCAAGATACCTTTCCCAAAGATTGATAGAATCTTTCATTGTCACTTATCGTAAAGGTGTAGATCTTCTTCCTCTTCGAGATTGTTGGTCTTATGGCACAAGAACTTTCAAGAATTCTACTTCAAACACCAGCCTCATGGTCCTCGTCTTTGAGGAATTAAGCCAAATTTGGCTTTATCTTTCGAGGGTCAAAGGAAGGCTTTCACCGAGCAAGTCCATATCAAACGACCTTCCTGAAAGTAGTGCAAACCCATCGAAACTCGAATATGTGTGTATGAATTTGTTTTCCATTTACCTACGGAAAAGCTTCCGGAGCAGGCACCAAATATCCCACCGCCACATCTTCTACAGGTATAATGCATGAGGGTGCACTCACCCTCGTGGGTGTATGTGATCCTCATCGACCGTATGCATCGGTTCACGATGAATCCCCATCGCTCGCTACTCTTCGTGTGGGTCTCCATCCGACAGGTGCGTGCTAACTTCACGTACTCTCGCTCAATTGAACACTAGCCTTTCCAATCGGGTCGCAGCAGGTTCCCGTCCCACCGCATAAAGCCGCGCGAACACACCACAAGCAAGAAACCAACAAAACAAGACTAACAAAAGGTTGGCGGTTAGTTAAAATCAAATCAGGTAATACCGCACAATGAAGTTTTCAAACTCCCTGCAGTGAAATTTTCAAATTCTCATGTTGAACCGCAAGTGAGGAAAAATGATAAAATAAAAAAGAAATGAGATTGCACCAAAACTTGTGATGTGAATCATAAGTTTACTGCTTTTCTTTCTTACTAAGGCACCATCCCCTGCAACGACGCCATTTGATTCATTTTAGCCAAGTAGGTGTTCAGAATCAACAAAATTTATAACCTAGATTCTACTATCGACGGTAAAGCTATTGGCAAAGATAGTGGCTCTAGGGTTTATACACGGGTTTTCTTTGTGAGAGAAGAGTTACAGCAGAATAAAATGGTGTTTTCTCACATTGGATTTAAAGTGGTTTGTGAAAATAGTGTGTGTGAATGGTCAAAACTAAAGCCAATCAAGTAAAAAGTTAAGAGAACTCCAAGTCTCGCCACCGGGCTTGGGTTCTGTGTTAACCGACATGTGCTCTGGCCTTATCTCACGCTGTGTGGAGCATGGTATTAGTTAGCCATTTCAACTTCTGATCTTCATTTAGCTTTTAAAACTCCAGACCCTAAGAGTTTTCCTCTTGAAAGATGGCATTTGATTAGGCATAAATGTCCTTAACAAAGGAAATGATATCTCAAAACTCTACCTCAATAACTAATAGGAGACAACTAACTGGGCATCAGTGGATCTAGTGAAAGTATCCACTAAACCCAAAAATCTTGCCAAATACACATTAGGTAGAGCATGCCTAGGAGATTTTAACCTAAGGTGAGAAGCAGGAGAACAAATACCCTTAAATGCATACATGAAGAGCATGAGAACATGTAGCTAATCCCAAAATCAGCACCTGGAAGGGCCTTCTCACATGATCAGGGTTTAGTTTGTGGCATCCCTTGATTTGTCATCATCATGGGGTGTTTGGCTACCAAGAAAGTGCAAGAAAGAAGGAGAAGAAGATAAAATCACCAACAAAGAAAGGGAGAGGAAGCTGCGGCCAAATTTCCTCATTGATTGATGGAGCAAAAAGCTGATTTGATCATGCGCACCGAGCTTATATAGGTGCTCAGTATAAGGAAACTACAACAATGTTTTAAACAACCAAAATTACATGAGGGCAAACTTGTATAAAACCAATTCAAAAGGCTGGTCAAAAGTAGTCACTGTGCACATTGTGTGAGTTAAAGTTCAGAAGCTGCGAACTCTCAGAATCTCAAGAAAATTTCCACCGAGCTCCTTCTCTTCAAAAGATTTACAGGTTTCCAAATTTCCTCCGGTTTGATCATGCATCTTCACCCGGCTCGTCTATCGTGGTTTTAACTAATTGAGGAATTATGAGGCATTTGACCTCGCAGAAACTACTAAAAATAGCTACAAAATGATCGCACAAAGCCAGGACCCAATGTATCAATCGAAGTTATCAAGCTCCATTACACAAAAAGTCGCATAAAACCTACTATAAACAAGGCTCAAAATTGCACTATTCAGGTACTAATCACTTGAGCCACGCCACGCATAACCCTAACCATACTACCTCTCTCCGGCACGCCAAAGATAGCTTCACGTAGCATTGCTTCGTCATAGCATAGAGCCCTACGCCGCGACGTAGCAACGCCAATTTTGAGCCCTATAAATACCCGACCGGCTGTTCATTTTTCCATCCACACGGATTTGGCCTTCCCTTCCTCTCCCTTTTTCATTTTTTTTTTGCAATGTTTGCAGATCTCTAGCGGAAATCGACCACTATGGCTCCCACCCAGCCAAAATACAGCGCTCCGGCTCCACCTCACGGGCGACACCATCTCCTCCTGAAGATCCACACCGATTCATTTCTTGGGAGGCTGAGCGGATCTACCACGAGTCCCTGTTCAACCGCTCGCTCATCCCGAAACGCGGGTTCCCCACCTCCAATGCGTTTTTCAACTTCACTATCCAGAACCGCAGCCTGGCAAACGCTCTGTGCACCCCCTGTTCCTGGAGTGGCTCAGGTCATGCGGGAGTTCCACTCCAACTCGCAAGGCTGAAGGCCTGGGCACCACCGTATTCGGCCCGCAAGTGCGGTCGGAAGTTTGGTGCCTGTGCCATCAATCGAATCTACCGTCGCTAGATGACGACAGCAGGCAGTACAGCAGACTCATTTTCACGACACCTGACATGAGCGCCGACACAGATCACTCACCACTGTATGGAAGCGCCAACCATCGACGGGTGATTTCACCACTTTTCAGATGAACTTACTCACCCCCATGGCTAAGGTTAGGTATAATTTCTTATGTGTTAAAATTGCTTCACCTCTACATCTTAAACACGCCATTTAAGGATAAGACGATCCTCCCATA